>RQWE01000187.1:0-43300 GCA_004028395.1 Leptographium galeiforme
AGGAAGAAAACAGGCGGCCTGCAGGATCTTGCGCGTAATAGTGCGCCGCCGCGGCGCCGAAAGGCGCGAAAAAAAAAAAAAAAAAAACGACGAAGCGACGCTCCGGCCAGACTACTGCATCTGGACATCTAAAGTCAAGGTGACACAACGAGGCTGGATAAAGCCCCGACAAGACCTTTTGGACCCTCCCCTCTGTCCCTCTGTCCCTCTGTCCCTCTGTCTCTCCGCCCACTCTCTCCCCCCTCCCAATAAAAACAAAATTCTCGCATCTTACGAGTCGGCGAAAACTCGCTGAAAATACGCCTTCTCCCGCAATTCCCATTCGCTTCGGCGGGCCCATGGCATTTCCCCCCCCCCACCCTAACCGGCTGCCCAGGAAGGCAGGGGGAGCCATCCCATCCCGCTCGCGAAGAACGCACAGGGCAGGCGGTGCCTCTGGCCCCGGCGTGCAGCTTCCTCTCTGGATCTGGTGGCTGTCGTCTGCATGTCTCTTGGAACAGCTTCCTGTTGAGATACGATACTCCCGTATTCGTACTCTGTACTCCGTACTTGGTACGTGCACCATCTCGCAGTGTCTTACCTTACCAATACGCTTCGCTCTGCAGAGTAGGCCCGGTCTCCACCTTCCTCGTGGGCTGCTGCTCCATACGCCGACGTAAGACGCCTCCATTCTAATAGCTGTCTAGCTCCTCTGCAGGCTCTTCTGCCCCGACAGGCTGCCCGAAAAAAGTACTCTTTGGTCGCTGAAGACCGCATTCGCCCGTTTGCCGCATCTTTCAAGCACCGTCTCCGCTGGCATGCGACCTGGCGGGGGGGTCTTTCTTCCCCTTTCCTTTTACTTCTTTCTTCTTTCCTTTTTCTCAGTCTCGCTTCCTCCCCCTTTTCCACCCCTACGAGGACCCCCCCCTTCTTTTCTTTTTCTCCGTCTTCTTTTTTGTTCTTCTTTGTTCTCTCCCATTCCGCCAGTCGATTTGCCCCCCCCCCCCTCTAAGCGACACTCGACATGGCCTCTTTATGCGTCTCACTGGTCATAACCATAACCTAATAGCCGATCCCTCAGCTCCGTGGACGCGCATCTCCAAGACACTTGCCCTCTCCGGCCCCTGCGCCGTGCTGCTCTGGCCTGATGCCTGCAGCGACTCCACCCCCATCTACGCGCTGCTATCTGACGGCAGGAAAGCCGCGAATCGTCGTTTCTGCCTTTCTCGTGCTACCCTACCCGTTCCCAACGACTCCTCGTACTCGCACTTGTACAGCGGGCCCACGCGTATCGCTCTGCTGACAGCTATCTTACATGTTCTGTGAAATATCTGACTATGACTGTCTGCCCGCTTTTATCTCCCGGCCCTACTCCGTACTCCGTACTCCGTACGAGTACGCCGCTTCAGTGGCGTCCACCGTCCAGCGCCTCCCTTTTTCTCGTTGTCGTGCATAGAGGCTCCACTGCGACTCCATACCGTATTGGGCCATCCCGCCGGTCCCATAGAAGAAAACTCGATTAGCAAGACGCTGCATTGGCCGCTCGGTCGGCCACCCGCCGGCCTGGACGATGCCGCATGTGCCTCTCGCCGCCTGCAGCCGGTGACCCTCTTAGCGTTGCAGACGCGTTTTCGCTTGCCCGTTGTTCCGTCGTTGGCCGTCTTCGAGAAGCCAGCCCGCTTGCCTCGCGTCGTTGCAAGATACCGCCCTGTGGCTCCCCCCCCCCAATACTGCACCCGCTAGCGGTGGCCTCGTTCCGTCCAAGCTCAGCTTCGACACCCACACTTTGCCCCCTATGCCGTGCATTACGGAGTAAGTAGACATGATGCTATTCGCGACCCGGGTAACTTGTGGGGCCTCTGCCTCCTTCCTTCCTGGCCGAACGGACAGGGCAGTTGCAGGACGTCTGCACAAAGCGGCAATCGCAGCAGCCACGGCAGGCGCAACAAACGTAAAAAGGCAGCTGCAGCTGCAGCCACAGCCACCACAGCACACACCGACCGCCCTGCCAAACTGCATCCCCCATCCCCCATCCCCTATGCTCGTAGTTCTTCCCCCCCGGACCGCCTATCCCTGCCCTCGCTCGGCCACCTCACCCGATACCCGCCCAGGCCTTTAAACACCCGCGGACGCTGGCTCGCCGGTGGAGACCTTGACGCTACACTAGTGCATGTGTCCTATTCACCTGTTTCTCCTTCTCCTCTCTTGTCTTTCCGTGCCTTCTTCTTGTATCCCCAGAAAACGGGATCGCTCGCCTTTTTCTCGCCACGAAATCTCTCCTGAGCACAGGACGAGCCAAGTCCTGCCCTGTGCCCCCCGCGTCGCCCCCATCTCCTGTCCTGCCGTCTCCGGCTCTCTCCTGCCTGCCTCTGCCCTCAAGGCCAAAAAAATTTACGGGCTGTGATCGCCGTCCGTTACGCCACAGCCACCCCTCTCTCTCTCCCTCTCCCGGGCCGGTCTTGCTGCCCCCAATTTCGATACTCCTTTTTGGCTTGGCCTACCGCCCCTGCCCTTGGCCCTTCTCCCCCCCCCCCTCCCCCAATTCGCCAGCCAGGCGCAACCCGCTGCCAAATCCCTCCCATTCCCACCCTCCCAACCTTTGCTTCAACCGCCTCGCAATTGTTGCTCGTTCACGTCCACGCCGCATCTCCGATCTCGGTCCTCTTCTGCCGCATCCGCCGATATCCACCGCAATCCACCACTGTCCGTTGCCGACGTCTTTCCATCCGCCGACTGTGATCGGCCTCGTCCTGAACACAACCCGTGCTCCGCCCGGAGGACCACCCGGGGCGACTCCGCCGCCAGTGCGACGACATCTGCAGACCCGTCTCGTCCTCGTACCGCGGGGGGGGCCCGATTGAGCGTGAGCGAGGGCTAGGACGAGGGCAGCGAGGCCCCGGCACGACAACCCGCCCGTTCCACCTAGACGTGGCCACCAGCTTCGCTTGTGCTAGACCCCGAGATCGACATTCGCCTAGCAGCAACTCGGGGGCCGAGCAGAATGACGGCCGTCGCATATCCCTATCCCATGACCGACGATCCCGAAGAATCAATGGCAGCACGAACCATCCCCATCATCACGCCCACCATCCAAATGTCAGCCCCTTCCCCCGGCGACCCCATGGAGATCACCACGCCCACCGACAGCTCGCCGCCGCCGCGGTCCTCCGCCCCGTCAGCCAGCAAGAGCCCCGACCGCAACGTCGACGATGCCTCTGCTGCGACCGCGAATGGCTCCGCGCCGCGCACATCCAACAGCCCGTCGTCCGGCCGGCCAGAGCCTGCTCTCAAGGCCGAGCCACAGCCGTCGCTGTCCGTGGGAGCAGCGACGCCGTCCATTCCCGTCTCAGCCGCCGCCGCCGTGCACCAGCCCAAGATTGTGCAGACGGCATTCATCCATAAGCTCTACAAGTACGTCCCAGCCCTGCTCTCTTCGTGAAGCCCCAAGGCCACCCCCCCCCCCAACCCCTTCCCTCATTCTGACTGTACCGCAGCATGCTCGAGGACCCAACCATACAGCACTTGATATCCTGGTCGGGCTCCGCCGAGAGCTTCGTCATGTCGCCGTCGCACGATTTCTCCAAAGTCCTGGCGTATGTTCCTTCTCCTCGGCCCCGCTGGACGGTCGGTCTGACGTTTGCAGACAATACTTTAAGCACACCAACATCTCGTCGTTTGTGCGCCAGCTGAACATGTACGGCTTCCACAAAGTGAGCGACGTGTTTGCCAACGGGTCCGACTCGACCACACTGTGGGAGTTCAAGCACGGCAACGGCAGCTTCAAGCGCGGCGACCTCGTCGGTCTGCGCGAGATCAAGCGGCGCGCCTCCCGCCACTCGCTGGTCCATCGCGACCCTTACAGCAGCCAGAAGCCGCCGCCGCCGTCGTCGTCACAGCCCGGCACCCCGGTCGAGAATATGTCGCTCCCGGAGGGCGGCGATCCGCGCCTGAATATGGAGCAGGTCATGTTCAACAACCTCGAGGCGCGCATGCAGCGCAACGAGGACGCCATGAACTACGTGCACATGAAGCACCAGGCCGCCATGGACATCATCTCGCGCTTGCTGCACTTTAACCAGGAGCTGTCCCGCAACATCCTGAACCTGATTCCCAGCGCCGACAACCCCATCTACAGACAAGGTAGGCCCCCATCTGTGCGCTGTCTCGCTTGGCGGTACTGACCCACGGCAGTGGTGGCGTTGCAGGGAGAGATGCAGCGGCAGGCCGACTTGCTGCGCTCACTCGACGACCCGCACGAGGCTCCGTACCAGGGTGGCCGCCCGTTTCTTTCGGCCGCCGACAATGCGCCGGTGTCGCCGCGCCAGATGCCGCAGGACGATCCGCGCCGGTCGAATCTGGCGGTGCCGCTGCCGCGGTCGGCCAACAACTTTTACCGCCCGCCGGTGCCGTCCAACCTGTCGATCAGCACGCGCCGGCCGTACGGATCCATCGGCGGCGGCGGCCCGACGCAGGCGTCGCCGTCTCGCACCCAGCTGCCACCACCACCGCCGATACCACCGCACGCCCTGGCCGCGATGGAGCCACCCTCGAACAGCAATCTCGCGCGTCGCCACACTGCCGCCGATATACGCGCCCACGGCTGGCAACCCAACGCGCCACACCTGAGTCCGCTAGGGCCCGGGCCCGGGCCCGGGCCGCTGTCGCAGTTCCCGCTCTCCCCCAGCCGGCTCGGCCCCGAAGACCAGCGCATCCGCGAGTCCTTTTCCTCCTACTCGCTCCAGGCGGCTTCCCAATCGCACTCGCGGCCGGCGACACCGCCCCCGCCACCGCCGCCGTTTAGCAACGGAAACAGCAACGGCAACGGAAACGGCAATGGAAATGGCAACGGCAACGGCAACGGACCCGATCTGGGAGGCTGGTCATGGGGGGCGGCGCTCCATCGCAACAACAGCCTGAGCCTGAAAAATACCTCGGCCCCGCCCACACGCCGCGGTAGCATGGCACATATTCTCAACCCGGCCGATACGGCGGAGCGGGCGGAAGAAGGCGGCAGCCCTCGAGACGACGATCGGAAGCGGAAACGCATGGTGTAGGACCCACCGTGGGCACACTATCAACCCTGTATTAATAGCACCGCAGCTGTGCTTGTCGGGATAATTTTCTTATTTTTTTTTTTTTTTCACTCGCTATACTTTCCCTCATCTTCTCTCATGTTCTCTACGGTTGGGGCGATGGGGGCGAGGGTATATCTGGACGGGGGAGGGGAGGGGGCAGGCGGGACCGGTGGTCCATGCAAGGCGAATCACAGCCATGTCCGGGATTTTGGATGTCCACACTTGGGCGAACATGTTGGGGTTTTGGGCATGTGGCTGGCCGGACGCGTGGAATAGAGTCTACGACTTGATCGTACGGCCCGACAGAAATCTTGAGAGATATCTTGGTATATGGGCATAGGGTTTGGGGAGGGGAGAGAGGGGAAGGGGGAAGGATGATAAGATATTTGCCGTGGCTTTAAAAGGATGTCGAGCTTCTGCAGTTGCATCTGGGCTGGACGGTATTTCGGGGGGCATTTAGCCATGTTATGTTTAAAAGAGCACTTTGGGAAGGCGAAAGAGACGAGCCAGTTTGCCTGTATATTGCCCTCAAAAGGCCGTTCAACCCTTGATCGAGCGACCCGTATGTCTGACACGCCTTGCCGGTACTTATCGACAGGAGTGGGTGTCTCGATTCGTCCCAGACTAATACCTGCATCAGTACGTCGTAATGGCAAAATTCCAGAGCTATTCTAGGCTTAGCGCGAAAAAGACTAACTCGAGATGCACACGCCAATTTGCACTGCAGTTGTCAACGAGCGCCAAACAGACTCGACACCACATGGCGCAAACACGGCAGCCACCGCTGGATGCGGCAGATGAGGTGTCCTTGGCGACGCCTACCACCGTCGACACGGACGGCAGCCCAGTCGCGCCCACCGTTTCAGCCGCTCGAGGCGCTCGAGGCCTGCCAGTCGTCGACAGCGTCCTCACCGGACGGAGACGCCTGGTGGCCCTCATGCGGAAGAGCCGCCGGGGAGGCTCGGCCGTCGCTCTGTCGGACCCATCCACGGCCCCCGCAAACAAGGCGGCCACGCCGACCGCTTTCCGGGCGGTCGACCCCAACGACGGCCTAGGACCGCTGCGCGCCGGCGTCGAGCCCCAGACGGAGACGGAGACGGAAAACGGACAGAAGACGACGTCAGCCACCGGCAGCTCAGTCCAGGACCGGCGCGCTCGGCAGCTGATGGTGGCGCCCAAGTCGGCCGCCGCCCTTGCTGGCCGCGGCATGCTCAAGCCATGGCAGAACGGCAAGGCGAACGGCACGACCAATGGCAAAACCAATGGCAAAACCAGTGGCAAGGCCAATGGCTCCAATGGCTTCGGCAAGCGGCCCCGGCCCGGCTACGACAGCAGCAGCGACGAGGATGCCGGGCGCAGCGCTCTGGGACGGAGCAAGGTGCGCAAGGGGTGAAGCGGAGGTGGGACAGAGGAAACGGACACAAAAGAGTCGGCAAATGGCTGTCGACAGAACTCGGCCTGGCGCAAGGCAGCCAGACAGATAGCCACGGGGCGAGACGGAAATCCAGGCTCTCCCGAGTTCAGTAACAGCGGCCACTAGTCGATCTAGGGCCATCCCTTGGTCTCCCGGGCCATAGCACAAGGGCACGTCGCGAGATGGGGGAGTCTGTCGCTATGGGTCGACCCACGGGTTCACGGGTTCACGGGTTCACTGAATCACAGAAACACAGAAACACAAAAACGTAGTTTGCAGAATCACAGAATCATAGATGCATAAATCAGTGCCATCGTACGCTCTGCCAGTCTGGCGACGTCTGTTTCATTCTTTCTGCATCCAAGCGTCCACCTCGGCCTTGTACTCGGGCCGCCACCGCGACAAGGGCTGCCGTCCGTGGGCCACGTCGCCGGCCGACCAGAGCACCCGTTTGCGGTCCTGGGCCTCGGTCACGTCGTTGTCGGGACACAACACGTAGAAGCGGCCGGCGGCCATGGCGGGCACGAGGTAGTCCACGACTTGAGCGGGCCACCACGCGCCGTCGGGCTTGGGTTTGGCTGTCGATCCGGACGGGGCCCCGGAGGTGAGGGCGGTATGGGTCCAGCCGGGCACGAGCAGGTGGACGGACACGCGGGGTGCACGCTTGGCGAGGTCAAAGGAGAGCTGTTCGGCCATGGACCGCACGGCGGCCTTGGAGGCGTTGTAGGCCGGCGAGGTCCCAGGCGGGTTCGTGATGCCCTGCTTGGAGCCGGTGATGACAATGGCCGCGGACGGCGTCGTTGCCGTTTCGTCTGCTGCTGCGGCTGTCGCCTCCACCTGCGACAGCAGCGTGGCCAGCCCGTGCACGACGCCAAACACGTTGGTGTCCCAGATGCGCCGAAAGGCCGTCGGATCCGTCCAGGGCGTCGGGCCGCCGACGCCGGCATTGAGCACCAACAAGTGCACCACGCCGCCCAGGTGCGCCGCCACGGCCGCGTGCACCCGCGTCCACGCCTCCAGATGGCCCACGTCGGCCGCCACCGTCGCCACCGACGACGATCCCTGCACCGCCGGCAGCGCCTGGACCACGCTCTCGACCGCCGTCGCCAGCGCTTCCTCGTCGCGGTCCACCAGCAAGACTCGCATGCCCGCGGCCGCACAGTGTGTTGCGAGCGCCAGGCCGATGCCCGAGGCTCCGCCGGTAATGACGGCCGTGTTGCCGGACTTGAAGACGGACATTTTTTGTGGATGAAGAGAGGTAAAACCAATGGGTGATGCTTGGGTGATGCTGCAAAAAGACACGTTGGGAAATGATGGAAAAGAGGGAGAAAGAGGGGATTATGAGGACCGGCGACGGAAGGAACGAGCAAGAGGAGGGCGTCTGGTCGGACAAGAGCCAAACGAGCCCAAAAAAGGGCAGGCACGAGGCCGACCAAGATCGGCTTTAGGTGATAACATTATTTGGCGGCGAATCTGATGCGAGCTCGTTGGAGCCTCCGCATCGATTCCTACTGTTACAAGATCGTGACAAAAAAACACATGAAGAAGCAGGCAATCTGTACCAATGTACCAAACAAAGAACCAACTCCAGACGGTCCCTGACAAAAAATTGAAAAAAAAACCCGTCCTGCTTTCCCGCCTACAACCCCCGTGGAATCAGCGGCTGCTTGGCCATGAGCAAGGTGACGCTTTCGCGTGCGTTTTGCGACGCCCACACGCTCTCTTTGCCGCCGCGGCGCCAGGCGTCGCCCGCCAGCAGGTCGCCGCTGCCGGTGCTGCCGCTGCCGGCGGCGCCGCGCGCCGACTCGCCCATGATCACCTCGAGGTCGCGCTTCTGCGAGCTGAGCCACTGCCGCACAAAGCCGGCCGGATCGCGCGCCAGCGCCGACAGAAACTCGTGCTTGCTCTTGGACATGGCCACGGCCTGGATCAGCACCGCCAGCTGCTCGTCCAGCGCCGCCACCTCGCGCAGCAGGCCCATGTACTGCGGGCTCTGCACAAACGGCCGCAGCCGCACCCGCAGCGGGTCGTCCACCGCCACCTGCACGTCGTAAATCGTTGCCGTGGGCGTGGGTGTGGCCGTGTGGAAGGCTTCGTCCACGCGGATCGTGTAGGCCAGCTGCACCGGCGCCAGCGGCCGGATGTGCGCGTTGACGTAGTCGTGCAGCATCGGAATATAGCCGACGTCATTGTTGACCAGCTGCGAGGTTAGCGGGGGGGGGAAAGGGACAGAAAGGGACAGGAAGAAGGAGGAGAAAAAAGCAAGAAAAGAAACAGGGAAAAAGGCAAGAGACAAAAAAAAAAAAAAAAAAAAAAAGACAAAAACCCACCCGTCGCAGCGCCTCGTCACACCGAAAGTTGCGCTTCTCCTCGTCCTCCTGCAGGTGCAGCAGCCGAATGTACTCAAACAGCCCCATGACCGCCTCTGCCCGCGTTGCCTCGCGCATGTCCACAATGTCCGCCAGGATCTCGTCCAGCTCGTACCGCTCCGGCTCCTCGTGCCGGAACAGGTTGATGGTGATGTTGGCATTCTCGTCGCCCGGCCGCTTGAACGTGAGCTCGTCAAACTCGGGCGTCGGCGGTGCCGCCGCGGCGCCATGGCCCGCCCGCTCCGGTCGTCGCCACTCCACCGCCTTGGGGCCGCTGGCCGCCGCATCCGCGCCCTTCTTGCCGTTGTTGTACTCGACCGTCATGGCCTTGAAAAACTGCGTGAACCGGTACCGCGGCGGCTGCGTCGTCGTCGCCTTGCCGCTCTTGTCCTGGTCCACGGCCATGGCGTCGGCCCCCGCGGCCCCGTCGTCCTTGGTCTCCTCCTTGACCGCTGCGCTTCCCGCGCCGCCAGCCTCCTTGCCCTGCTTGCTGTCGCGGTCGGCCTCGTCATCGTCGTCGTCGTCGTCGTCCAGCAGACGGCCCTCAATCTTGACCCGGTACGTCGCCTCCGCGTCCGTCGCAAAGTCGAAGCTGTCCACGTTGGCGGCGCCGCTGCCGCCCTGCCACTGCTGATTCTCCACCGTGTTCGTGATCCAGATGCGCAGTGTCTTGAAATGCTGCCAAAACGGTCAGCGCCCACTCGTCCCAGCCTGCCGCTTCGCCTTCGCCTGCTGCCCGCCACTCACCTTGGGAATGCTCCGCTGCATGCTGTCCACAATGTCGAGCCGCTTCCGCGTCATCGTCGCGTCCAGCCGCCGCTCAAAGTCGCGCAGGTCGCGGTACCGCTGCACCCCGTCGCCCACCACCACGTCCTCGACCCCGTCCGGCATCGTCTTGTCCGTCGGCTTGCGGCTGCGCCGTTTCGCCGCCTCGCCCGCGTGGTGCTGCTGCGCCTGCAGCTGCGCCTGGGCCGCCGCCGCCGCCGCTGCCGCCTGCTGCTGCTGTTGCGCCGCCTGCTGCGCCTGCTGCTGCTGCACCAGGGCCGCCTGCGGCGCCATGTGTGGCGCCATGCCGTGCGGGCCGCCCATGTGCATCGGCGTCATCGGCGTGCCCGGGTGGTGCATCTGCTGCGGGTGCGCCATGGCGGCGCCGTGATGCGCCCCCATCGGCATTGCCTGGTGCGGCGCCATCACCTGGTGCTGCTGCTGCTGCTGCTGCATCGCCATGTGCTGTTGCGGCGTCATCGGCGCGTGTCCCGGCGTGGCCATTGGCGCCATGTGATGAGGCATTCCCGGAACCATCATGGGGGCTGCTGACGGAAAGCCCAAAAGCAGAGAGCGCCCGTTAGCCCGTCGCGTTCGAGAATGGTAAAAAATTGGAGCAAGGGGGGGCGACTCAGGAAAAGAATGAACGGAAAAACGCGCTTCCTGTCCCTTCTGGACACCAACAGGCTTGAAGGCGTGACAAAGCTTTTTCCGGGCCTTTTTCCTAGGGCCCTCTATTTTTTTTAGTCCTACATACCGGGTCCGCCTCGCCGCACATTGGGCGCGAGCCCATGGGGCGACCGCTGTGGCGGCAGCTGCTGTGGATAGGGACGATAGCCTGGTTGCATCTTGTCCAACCCCCCTGGCCAAGAAAGCTTCCTTCTCTCCTTTTATTGCTAGCGGGCTTTGCAAAGAAGTCCTCTGACCGATGGCGTAGCCTAAACGACCGACCCGGCGTAAGTGGAGAGATCGCTCCAAAGAAACCGGCAGAGGAGAGATTCTCGTCTTGTTCGCCGTTGGGCGGGGCGTTGTGTGGATTCTCGTTGTGGGCGGGCGAGCCGGTCGTGTCTCCGTTGGAGTTGAGTATCGTCAGAATTCCGGGACGCGGCCGCGTTCCTGCCAGACGACAAATTGGCATGGCTGGGACTGCGAAAAATGACCCGCAAAAAAGTACTTCCTCAGAGGTACAATGTATACATACATGCGATAACGCATTTTACATATACAAAAACAAGTACCTATACGCACACTATGAGCTGCGGCACGTGCCGTGTCACATGTGCAGTATTCGCTTTTTTTCGCTGGTCACCGAGATGCATCCTTGTCCTCTCTTTTGTTACTGCTTTGCTCTTGCCCGACGCCGCGCTACAAACAGACCAAATTGCGAAAATGCTACTCAATGACACATGCCCCAAAGAGACCAATGGAAAAGTAGGGGGTGACATGGGAAAGGATCACACTGCACCGCCAAACGGGAAACGATCCTCCCATTTGGCCGCCGCTTGTGAATCTGGACGCATCTCACTCCGCCTGTTGTCGCCCCTGGCGCATGTGCGCTTCAGCCAACTATCCCTCCATCCAAAACCCATGCTCAGAATTGCGCCCCCAGTCCACCCAGTCCGGTTTTCGACTGCCTCTTGCTGAAGCGGTTTCTTTTTCGTTCCGAAACCACCATGTCGTCTCCGTTGCCTTGGCCGGCGTTGGGATAGCCACCACGCCCCCCCAGTGTGCTGGCCGGACTCGACATGGCCGACGACATCTCGCCGAATTCTTCACTCCGATACGACGTCAGCACGTTTTGCGACTGCGCCATGTCCTTGGCTCGCTCCAGCGACTCGATCCAATCTTCGACCGCCGCCATGCCTGCTTCGGGGGACGCAGGCCCCGACTTCGCATCCTCAAAGGCGTAGTGCGTACCACCCTAGTCAATCTGTCAGTCGCCGTGCCGCCTCGCGTCATGCCACTGCTCACTCCACGTACCGAATCGACACACCAGATGGCCTGTCCCTTGGCGTCTGTTTGAGCTCTCCACACGCAGTCCGAAGTAAGAAGCGATATTTCTTGCTTCGCCTTCTTCTCGTCGCCACCCGCCGGCGCAAATACAATCCGCCCACTCGACGTGACCATGACCAACCGCTGTCGTTTCTTGGTTGTGCTACCACCGAAAAACCGCGCGAGCTTCTTGTGTCCATCTCCGTGTTCGCTTCCCTTACCATGCGGGCTATTTGGAATAGGCGATGATATGACCAGGAGATCCCCCAGCTTGAGAATCCGCTCGTTCTGCCGCGTCAGTACCGGTGACCAGTCTAGGTCCAGCTGTGTAGGTGGTGAAAGTTCAGTGATGAGCCTCGGTCGCGGTCCCTTGCCTGGTGTTTGCGCCAGACCACCCGCACCTCCGCTGCCATTCGATCCGGATATGGGTATTCCTCTTGACCCAGAACCTGACTGCGTCGACCCGCCGTTCAGCTGGATGACGTTGGCCTCCGCAGTCGGGGGTTTGTACGGCTGCAGTCGTGGAGCCTTCATGCGCCAGAGCTCCTTGCCAAACGCTTGGCCATCAAAAAACTCGTGGTTCATAATGTGCTCAATCGTGAGGCGCCGCGCTGGCTCCAGAACAAGACACCTTTCCACAAGGTCCCGGGCCGCTTCTGGAAACCCATAAGGAAACTCGTACTCAAGGTTGACAATCTTTTGAAACGTCAGGTATTCAGAGGCACCCTTGAATGGCGGTCGTCCGGCCAGCAGCTGGTAGATGATGCAGCCATAGGCCCACAAGTCGCTGGCCTTGCTCGCGGACTTGTCCATCAGAAGCTCTGGACTGACGTACTCGGCCGTCCCAACAAAGGACGCCGCACGGCTTTCCCCAGTCCCATTCAACCCTCCACCAGTCTCGGCCGGTCGTGGATCTCTGGGATCCGGCAGTAGTTTGGCGGTGCCGAAATCCGTAATTTTGACGTGCATGTTGTCGTCGAGAAGAACGTTTTCCGGTTTCAGGTCACGGTGAATCACTCCCCTAGAGTGCATGTACTTCATGGCATCCAGTATTTGGGCGCCATAGAACCTGGTGCAAGCCACATCAAAAGTCCCAGTCTTTTTCAGAGTGCCCAGCAGCTCACCACCACTGCACAGATCAAGGACGTAGTATAGCGAAGCCTCGTCTTGAAATGTGTAGTACAAACGGACGATGCCGGGGTGTTCTGTGAGGCGGTTGAGCGTGTTCTTTTCGATATTGACATACTTGACCTTTTTCTCTTTGATGATGTGTCGTTTCTCGAGTACTTTGATGGCGTAGTCTTTCCGCGTTTGGCGATCCGTTGCCAGGTAGACAGTGCTGTACGACCCTTCGCCGAGAGTCCTGCCAAACGAGAAGTCCTGTACGCCTTTCTTGACGGTTCTTAGGACGGGATTGCCAGAGGCATCCATCTCTCTTCTTACACTCACCGCTGCTCCCCTTTCTTTCCACTCGTCACTGCTCTTCGGCAGTGGTACCTCTGGCTGGTGGGGGGTAGAGTGTGACGGCGGCAGCGAGCGCTCGTTGTTCGGGGTCGACACGTATCCACTACCCATGCCTTTTGAGCTCCGTCGGGGAGGTAGCGGACTGTTTCCCGATGGCACGGAACCGCCTTGTCGAGGCCCGTTATACGTCCGGTCTTTGTGGCTCGATTCTCGAGTGGGCACCGCAGAGACGTAGGTTTGTGTGTTTGAGCGAGAATCAGTCCGCGACGGTAGACGATACGACGCCGACCGCACAGGCTCACTGCGGAGGCCACTTACTCCGGCAGGCGACGCAATATCAGAAAATGAAGCGTTGGAGCCGGTGTAGATATTCGACATGGGTCGTCCGTGGGGAGATGCTCCTTGTTGGTATGGTTGGCCATGGGTATGGAGGTACATATCTGGAGTCTTGGCGGTATCGTTGCGCCGATAGTTCCCGCCTGCCGTCTGGGGAGATCGATACTCGATGGCAGCCTGTTGCCGTTGGGAAGCGGCCGGGCTGGGGTCACGGGATGTGTTGTGTTGTACCGCCAGCGAAGACTGCTGGGGTAAGTCGACGGGAGCTGGTTCAAAGCTTCTGCTGGGCGGTTGTACTGGTGGCGGTAGTGCGCCATATGAGCTCTTTGGGGATTCGGCCACGGTTGGCGAGACAGTGTCATCCGGGTTGGCAATACGCAAGCCGCCCAGAGCCTTGGAAAGGCTGAGATCTCCGCTCATTGTGGCGGCTAAGCAACTTTGGAAGGCGAGAGCACAGACAGCCGAGGCAAATGCAATAGGAGCACAATCAGCCGATTGTGTGAGACCACATCCACGATGTGCCCTTGAGTGCGGTGTCTATCCCAAGTGGCGGACCAAAATCGAGAACGAAAAGGGGACGTAGCACTTCAGTTTCCATCGGGGCTCCGTCGGGCCAGCTTTTCCGTGTCGTGGGGGCTGTTCGAGGGCTTGTTCGTTGTGTCGCAGCGTTTGCAGCGTTGACAAATTATGCAGGCGTGGGACCGGCAGGGAAGCCGTCGGCATAAGCCAGCAAGGTCGAACAAAAGACTAAGCGAGTGTGATTTGATCGTCGGCTTGGACGCGGCCAAAGCGAGAAGCTAAGGAGCCAGTCCGGGCGAGAACGCTTGCCGAGAGCGGTCGAGAACCGCGATGGGAGAAGGGGGGTAGTGCGGCACGGGTCGGGGAAAGATGGAGACAACCTGGGACACGGGATCGAGTCAGTTGGCACGCCGGTGGACGAAGACGATACAGCACAAGGGGATACAAAAGGGAATAATCCCATACCGGTGGATATGTGCTCCGGCTGCCGGTCCGGCGGCTCGGGACCTGGTGCCACTGATGCCACTGATGATGGCTGTCGAGAAGAGGTCGCTGTGCGTTGGGCTAAAGCGGCGGCGAAGCGAGAAAGCGAAACAGGAGACGTCGAAAGGGAGGGAGAGTTGGGAATGGCAGCAAGGGAACAGCAAAAGTGGCTGCTGGGGAGCAGCCCAATTGGAGACGAGGTGGCCGACTTGGTGGAGGAAGGAGCGAGGAGGTTTGCGGTGTGCAGATAGTAACGTAGCGGGCGAGTCGTTTGGGTGTCGTGGCTTGGAGTCGCCTGCAGTTCAGCGCTATGTTGGTCGGTGCGTGCCACGCTGAGCGGACCGCGCCAAAGCGGTTCCTTTCAGGTCTGATTGAACGGACTTTTCGGCCGGCCAGAACCAGCGTTAGGATTAAGGCAGCTTGGGCCGGAAATTGGGCTCGCACGTTGGAAATGAGCAATGATCAGTGCTGGTCGACCAAACCTGGACCTTGTTTTTACAAAGAGAGCGTCTCGCTCGCCCAGCAGGTATGGCAACAATCCTGTGGGACGGACCCCGGAATAGAACCCACGTTTTGCCCTGCTGCGCCGGCCACGTCATATCGTACTCCGTACATATCATATCGCTCCGGTGTTGCAGGTTTTTAGCTCGCTGCAAGGCCTTTTCTCCTGCTCGTATTTTGACTCTACTTTGGCATCGTGCGCGTTTGCTCTCCTTCAGCTTGCTTCGTGCTGCTGTACTTCAGCCTTCGGCCTCGGTCCTTGTGGAGAAGTGGCCCGTGGGAAATTGGCAGCTCCATCCCACAAGTAACGCCAACGTGACGCCGGTGTCATTGGCCTCCTAGTATTGGCCTCCTGGTTTCTTCCTGATATGTCGGGCATCCACGGTTAGTCATCGAGACTTAATCCCCTCATAGTGGCTCCAGTGCTGCGCACACAGACGGAGGGCCAGCGAATGATCTTGCGTACGGAGTATAAATCACCAGATCTTCGCAAGGCCTTTGCCTCTATTGCTTCAGTGCGACACACCGTAGCAGTAACCTGGACTTGTGCTGCATTGGTGTCATCCTGCCACAGCTCCCTGGTCCTAGAGCGCACTATGCAAATTCACATCCTTTTTGGAGGTCACTCATGCAAAGCACATGCTGTATGCAATATGAACGAGCGTGGGCAATAGGCTCGTTCGCTCTTGCCGTCAAGCGGGCTGGAAAGAGGAAGGCACGCAGCTCCTGCCGAAATTTTAAAATTGAGAAGGCGTTTGCTCGCCCTCCAACTTGACAGAAAGCTGGCTTGGGGAAGATTTCTCGGACAGACAACGCCGAATCCTCGAAACACCTGGATCCCTCTATACTAGGCTGTCTTCAAATCAACATTTCTGTGATATCGCGTCAACGTCGTCCAGCATGATACGCCTTCCGCTGACAACGCTATTTATAACCATGGACGAAGTGAAAGCGTACGAAACTCGCCAGACTCTGGAACTCTCGCCACAAGTCGGAGATGCAGCCAGTCAGGACGGCCAGTGGTGTAGCCAGGAAGACAGAGCTCTGGATCCTATGGACATTGAGAGCGTGCAGCGGGAAGCCTCCTCGAGCCCTAATCCCAAGACACCGAATCAGCACCAGCCTTCAACGTGGAGCAGCTTAGTGATACGTTCGACCTCGCAGCCAGCAGAAGTGTCGCTGTACCCAGGTCCCGATGACGGCACACAGAATGCCTCCGATAGTGTAGATCAGCCGGACAACTTCGCCGGCGACGACGACGGGAATGGGAGGACTGCTTTCAGCTACTCTGACAGAAATCTCGAGACCGGCGGTCAAGGAGCATCTTCCAACAGTCCCCAAAGTCCTCGATGGCTGGCTTTGTCTCCGCAGAGAGCATCTCCGGCGTGGAGAGCCGCCAGGCAAGATCGTTCACAGGGCACCGAGCCACATTGCTAAGGTGGAACAGGGACTGTGCAAGAGGTTTGACGCTGAATGCCGATCTCACAGAGAGATACCTTGACCGGGAGTTACTTGTGGAGGAATGCTAGGATGGCCGAGGCCGGCACCCGGACCCAACCAACCAAACTGCTGGTGAGCCACGCCCAGCGCACCACATCGAGCAAGAGACCACTAATCTGATGCTGAGCCGAGAAAATAGGCCGAATGGCCTTACTTGAACGGGTGACCGCTATTATTTATTTGTGGGAGATCGTGTGCAGGGCGCGATAGGTCCGCTAGAAGCTTGGCACTGCAGCTTCAGGGAGAATGATCCCACTCTGAATCAGTGGCATTAATAATAGGAGCAGAGCAACGGCGGTGTACTCCACTAGAAATGCATAAAATGCGCATTGATACGGTGCCGACAAGTACTCCGTAATATACATGGTGCATAAGGTGCATAACTGTGCAGACAAAAGACACTACCCGAACGCGGAACAAAATCTGCCGGAGCTGCCGACGGGCCATTAAGAAGGGGCTTAAGTGGGGCGCCGGATGGTGCTGAAAGCAGAGCTTCCGCAGCTCGTCGACGAGCACGCTCTAGGCAAGATTGGGAGAGACATTGGTTATCGTGCACGTTGGCTTACGTGCTTGTTCATATCCGCTCCGCGCGGAGTACATGTGCGCGATCCCACCGTCGTTTAGAGTGTATGCAGGACCGTTAGCGCAGGTGGCGAGTCTCGTAATACTCGTACTGCGCGCCCCCTAACAGAAGCAGTCTAGCGAAGAGGAGAAATCACGCCAAGGTTCGGTATTGCCAGCCACAGTGTTTAGGTACAGTGCGTTTCGGGGACCTTCTGCCTGGCACGGAGTCGCACATTAGTAACTAGACTCGAATGGATTGTCGTTGACGGACGAATCAGCACGCGGCGGCGGAAATCCACACCGCACCGCTGACGACCTCGACGACGCCGCGGGGGGCCAATGAAGAGCAGTGGTTTGGACGTTTACCCTGATCCTTGCTTTTGCAGCTTTGGCAAGCCGCGTTTTCGGTTTTCGGTTTTCGTTTTCGTTGTTTGGTCGAGCCCGTGTTGTCGCACACTGCGTTGAGAAAAAGAGCCGAGTCGGCGGACCAGTCAGAGCGGCCGGGCTCTTATTACTTGATTCAGAAGGCGGTAGTTGGCCCCAGGCAAACGGGAGAGCTCCGGCTGAAGGGGGAGCCGATGTCTTTGTCTCGCAGTAGTGCAAAAGGCACAGGATCGTGTCAATGGCTCGTTTGCCTCCCCGTGAGACGTAGTCGTAGTACCTGGTCGTCGAGAATGGTAACGCCGGGTCTGCTAGCAGTCCCTGTTACTGCGGGACCTAGCGCTACCTTGCGACGCATAGATTCTTGCGGGTGGCTGTGGTACCTGTCTTGTCATTCGCAAACGGCGAGCTCTGTGTTTCTTTCTTCTTTTTCCTTCGCCCTATTTTGTTTGTTCCCGCTAATATTTTATCCTTCCTCTATTACCTACACTTCACATTGCCCACCCAACTTCCGTTCTCGACCTGCGTATCGGCCCTGGCTGCTTCCCCCAGAGCCGCCTCCTCTCTCACATAAATCCCCCTTGTCCGCCCTACTTCCGTCTCCAAAGCTTGTTACTATTATTCCTCCCCCATCTCGCCCTTTCTTCCCTTACTTACCTTTCGGCCTTACGACTGTTCTTCTTAGTAGACCCCAATTATAGCCAGTCCTCGTTGCTATTCTCCGCGCCCACGCTGCGCCCTGCCTCTACGCCCAAGCTGTGCTTCCCATCTCGACAGCTAACTTCTGGGGCTCTTTCGACAAACGCAGCAACGACTCGAAATTCAACTCTTGTTCTTTTGTGGTGCCATTTTCGTCCAGTTCAACTCGCACCCACCAATTGGTTTTTCTTATTCCATCTGACCTAGCCTCACTACACTGCCTTTCTCGCTGCCTCTCTTCCCTTCACCTCCACCTTTGCTCTCTTCCCGCCCTCACTTCCCAGCACCTTGCTGCAGGTTGACAGTCGCCATCTCTGCTTACACTACCCACACCTCACCTCTTACACAGTCACCACACCAGCCGTATTCTCACAAGCAAGACAGGTCAATATGGCGTCGTTTGGCCGTACCTCCTCACCCATCCTCACCATGACACCGCAGTCGGCGCATCAGGGTTCCTTGGACCGGCGCTTCTTCCCCCACCCATCTGCGGCGTTTGGCCACCCCTCATCATGGACACAAGTTCTTGGACAAAGTTATGCGCCTCCTCCACGCGGCCGCAAGCGGTCACGGGACGAAGCGGCCGTGAACCTGGACTCGCCGGAAAAGGCGCTGCCGCCCGTTGAAGCCGCCAAGGAGGACGAGGACGAGTGGGAGTACGGTCCTGGCATGATCCTCATCAAGAAGAGCAGCGGGTACGTGCAAGACGCGAGCACGCAGTCGGGCACGTGGCTGGAGGAGAAGACGGCGGTCGAGGCGGCACAACACCAGGAAGAGGCGCTCTTGGCACAGCAGCGCGAAGCGCAGGAACGGCCGTCGCTGCGCAGCCACAAGTCGTCGCGCATCGATCTCTCGGCGCGGGCGGCGACGCAAGACGGTGCGCAGCCGAGCTCGAGACGCGATGACGCGGCGGCCACGTCGACGGAGGCGCGCAAGTCGGGCGGGTCGCAGCCGATCATTGACGACTTTACGCTCCATCTCGGCATTGGGTGGAGCCGGCTGAGCGAGGACGGACACATCCAGGCAGCGGCACGTGGCTGGGCGCGGTTCATTGAGAACCACTACCCGGTGACGGAGCCGAAGCTGCTGCTCGAGAGCAAGGGCCTCGAGTCGTACCTCGTCGAGGCGCGCGAGGGCTTCTTTCTGTTTGGGACGGACCTGCGACAGGGCCGGCTCGTCAGCAGCGACGGACAGCGCGCGCTCGGCAATCTCAAGTCGAAGCCTCCCATCTTTGACGGCGACGAGGTGATGTGCGCAGCGAGCACGCCCCGGCTTACGGCGACCGAGGCGGCGACGACGACGACGGCAGTGGCATCTGTGGACTTGGACATGGACATGAACTAAGGGGTGGCTGGGGGACACGACGATGGGTTCGGGGCGTTGAAGTGCTTTGGTTTCATGGAAGGCGGATGCGCGGATACAACGGTAACGGGAGTGGGTCGGGAAAAGAGGGGACAAATGGTAATCTGGATCGATTTTCGTGGTGCGCATATTTCGCATCTAGTTTTACTAGGCGAAGAGATGTCGATCTCATGACATTGAGTGTCGTTGGGTACGAGTCCTGTGATTGCTTGACGGTCTGAGAGAAAATCAGTAGGGTATATTACGAGTATGTCATGTATCTCGCGGTTCCTGCCTAAAGCTGGGATTCGCTGGGATGGCCGGCTCTCTCTCTAGACGACCCCCCAATTGCCCAGGGTCCAGCTCGCCGAGGCCGACCCGGCTGCGCCGGACGTGCCGCCACCCGTGACGCTGCGTAGACCGTGAACGCTGGCCAGCACGCTCTGGCGCTGCAGAAGCTTGACGTCGACATCTGCGGGCCGGCCAGCGCCGGCGGCGCCGCCCTGCTGGATCCATTGCTCGCGCTCGACGGTGGCAAGAGCAGGCAGCCGCAGCTGGGTGAGCAGGCTGGCGCCGCTCCAGGCGCCGAGCGACTCGACGGCGCGCAGCTGGCCCAGCGGCGGCGGGGGCGGGTGGGCGGCGCTGCTGTCGCTGCGGGCGCGGATGCGGCCGACCTCGGTCTCGACGGGGTCGGGCTCGTTCTGGGCGGTAGAAGCGGTCGAGGCGGCGAGGGCGGGGGGCTCGAGACTGTCGTCCGACGAGGGTGCCGCGTCCCGCTGGTTCC
Organism: Leptographium galeiforme; assembly: GCA_004028395.1. Lineage (NCBI taxonomy): Eukaryota > Fungi > Ascomycota > Sordariomycetes > Ophiostomatales > Ophiostomataceae > Leptographium > Leptographium galeiforme. The sequence continues at coordinate 20,167 of RQWE01000187.1, forward strand.
GCTGGTTCCGCTGGCGCTCTCGTTTTTTTTGTACCTGGACCACGCCCTTGCCGCGCACGCCCGCCCAGCCGTGGGCGGCCACGAGGGCGGCGACGTCGTCAAAGAGACGGCCGCGCAGGCCGAGCACGTTGGCGCCGCCGCCGACAAAGACGAGGCGGGCCATGCAGACGCCGCGCACGTCGACGGGCAGGCGCAGCAGGTGGCGGAAGATGAGCAGCGGCACGGGCAGCTCCTCGTCGTCCCAGCTGACGGGGTCGAGGTCGAGGGCGGCGGGAGGCTGCGCGGAGTCGGAGTCGGCGTCGGCATCGACTTTGGCGCCGGTGCCGGCGGTGGCGCCAAAAAAGGTCGTCTCGCAGGGCTCGGCCAGGCGCGCCAGAGAGAGGCGCACGGTGGCCGGCGGGGTGCAGGATTGCAGGGGGATGGCGGTGACGCGATGGCCGCGGACGGATCGTTTCGGGCGATGCGTTTGGTCAGCCGGGCCAGCCGGGCCAGCCGGGCCAGCTGGGCCAGATGGTTTGGCGGGGCTGACTCGGCTGCTGTCCGGCTCGGCCGTCTCGTCGGTCTCGGCGACGGTGGCGAGGCCGGCGGTGGTGTCTTGGGGGACCTTGGAGAGGGCAGGCTGGTCGGGTAGTGGTGGCGGTGCGGCTGGCCGTCCTGGCCGACACCACACGAGCCGGGTGGCCACGTCCTCGCACTCGTCAAAGCTGAGGACGTGTTTTGTGTCGGGGTTCGGGTCCGGGTTCGGGTCCGGGTTCGGGCCCGGCGGCAGGCCGCTGGCGAGCAGGTCGTGGACGTGCTGGACCAGCATGCGGCCGGCGCGGACGGTGCGCGAGCAGGCGACCTCGCGGTACTCGTAGACGCTGGTCACGGTGGTCTCGGCCCAGCCCAGGTCGACGACGAGGGCGCTGCGCAGGCCGGCGGCCATGGTGGCGGCGACGGGGGCGGAGAAGAGGGCGACGCTGGGGGCGAGGAAGCGGCCAAAGAGCGTGTCGAGCGTGGCCGAGAGCAGCGGCAGGGGGAGTCCGGGGGGGAGGACGACGGCCATGCGGCGGGGGCGGGAGTCGACCAAGAGGTATCTGGGGGGTGTCAGTAAAGGGAGACCGACCCAGAGAAAGACCCAGAGAAAGACACAGACAAAGACACAGACAAAGACCCAGAGAAAGACCCAGACAAAGATCCAGACAAAGACCCAGACAAAGACCCAGAGACAATAACTCACTTGGACAGCGCCTCGCGCAGTGCCCGCTCGAGCCGGTCGCCAATCAGGCCCGCGTCCATGTGCCGTCGGTCCAGCGTCCAGAGCTCGTAGGCGGCGTCCCAGGCGTCGCGAGGAGACGAAGAAGAAGCGGCGGCACCGCGCCAGTTGCGGCGGTAGCCGTCCTGCCACACGCGCAGGTCGCCGACGCGCCGCTGCTGCTCGGGACCAAACGTCATGGTGGCGCGGCACGTGGCGTCGCCGGTAAACCCGACGGCCAGCCGGCGGGCGCCGACTTCCAGCACGATGGTGTCCTCTTCGGCGCGCAGGGTCGAGGGCGACGCATAGGCCGAGGGCGTGGTCCGGAAGGGAGAGCCGGCCACGCCCGGCCCGCTCGGCGTCGTGGGGTTTGTGGTTGTGGTTGTGGCTGTGGCTGCGGCACCGGTGCCGCTCGAGGCCGTTCCGGCCGCGGCACTGCTGCTCGAGGCGCCGGTCCGGATGCTCGAGACGGTCCGATGAGGGAGCGAGGGGCTGGCGACGGACGCCATGGCCCGGAGGGGTGATGGTGGAGGCTGGCTTGTAGTGTCGAGAGAGTGGACATACGGAAAAAAAAAAAAAAAGTAGAAATCCAGCGGCGAGGCCGGGAGCCAGACAGGTCGGGAAGCTGGACGTGCCGTTTGTGGTCTCGCGGCCGTTGAGGCTCCCAATCGCAGCCCTCTTCAGAAAGTGTGGCGGTGCTGTGGCGCCAGCTGGTTTTTTGGTCCCTGCAGAAACGGCCTGGCAGTGTCCTAAAACGGCCAGCAGCATCAACAAAACACCCCACCGTCACAGCTGCATCGACCAAGATTCGATACGATTGGTAGGGCACGCATTTTTGGCGAGACGACAGCAAAATGGCCTTGCATTGAGATACGAGTGCGTCTTAATTACTTGGATTACACATATTTGCATATTTCCACAGTCTGGGGTTCTCTCGTGGCTGTCTGCCACAGTATTCCGGGGCGGAGTGATCAGTTTTCCTTGACGCTCCAACATGGGCATCAAAGGCATCTACAAGGAGATTGGCGCGGGCCAGCGCATCGCGTTCTGCCGGCTGGCCGTCGAGAGCCTCGAGCGGCGCGGACGGCCGCTGCGCCTGGCCATTGACATTTCCATCTGGCAGTTCCAGACGCAGGCGGCGCGAGGCGGCGCCAACCCGGCCATCCGCACGCTGTTTTACCGGCTGGTGCGGCTGCTGGGCATGCCGATCCATCCCGTCTTTGTGTTTGACGGGCCCAACAAGCCGGCCTTTAAGCGCAACAAGCGGTCCTCGGGCACCGGCGGCGGCGTGGCCACGGCCATGGCGAAGCGGCTGATCCGCCTCTTTGGCTTTGCCGTGCACGACGCCCCGGGCGAGGCCGAGGCCGAGTGTGCGCTGCTGCAGCAGTGCGGCGTGGTCGACGCCGTCCTGAGCGAGGACGTCGACACGCTCATGTTTGGCTGCACCCGCACCCTGCGCACCTGGTCGTCCGTCACCGGCACCACCACCGGCACCACCAGCGTCACCAGCGTCACCAGCGTCACCAGCAAGGCGGCGCCGTCGCGGCCGACCCACGTGTCCATGTACGAGACGGCGGCCCTCGACACGGCGGCCACCGGACTCGACCGCCAGGGCATGGTCCTCGTGGCCCTCATGAGCGGCGGCGACTACCTGCCCGAGGGCGTGCCCGGCTGCGGCGTCAAGCTCGCCTGCGAGGCCGCCCGCGGCGGCTTTGGCACCTCGCTCTGCCGCCTCAAGCGCGCCGACACCGCCGCCATCGCCGCCTGGCGTGCTGGCCTCGAACACGAGCTGCGCACAAACGAGCGCCGCCTCTTCCGCACCTGCCACCACAAGCTGCGCCTCCCCGACGCCTTTCCCAACCTCGACATCCTCCGCTACTACACCCACCCCGTCGTGTCGCCGCCCGACATGGTCGAGCGCGTCCGCACCCGTCTCGAAGCCGCGCCCACCCGCGCCGGCCGCGTCGACGTGCTCGGCCTGCGCGCCTTTGTCGCCGAGACCTTTGACTGGACCGCCCGCGCCGGCGCCGTCAAGTTCATCCGCGTCCTCGCCGCCGGCCTCCTCGCCCGCATCCTGCTGCTGCGCTGGTCCGCCGACGCCGACGCTGGCTCCACCACCACCACCCTCGACCCCGCCGACGCCTGGCCCGCCCTCGTCGAGGGCATCTCCAAGAAGCGCACCCACGCCAGCACCGACGACACGCCCGAGCTGCGCGTCGCCTTTTTGCCCACCGCTGTCGTTGGCGTCGACCTCGCCGCCGAGGACGACACGCCCGCCACCGTCTCGGCCCGCGACGGTCTCGCCCTCAACAGCGACGAGGAGCTGGACGAGCTGCCGTCGAGCGCGGTGCCCACAGGCGGCCCAAAGACTGCCCCCTACGACCCTACAAAGACAGACGTGGCCTGGGTGCCCACGGCCATCGTCGCGGTCGGCGCGCCCAGCGCTCTGGACGTCTGGGAGGCGAAGCAGCGGGCCAAGGAGAAGCCGGCCAAGGAGAAGCCCAAGCCGGCCAGCAAGGCCAAGCCGGTTTCGGCGACACAGGGTCGCCGTCGCAAGGGTCTCGACCCGGCCATGTCGGCTGGCGCTCTCGATCGCTACGTGCAGGTGACCAAAGCGACGGCCAGTGGAAGCAAGGCAAAAACGCTAGACGCCGAGGACGCGGCTCCGGCCCGGCCCAGGACCCCGCCGCCTCGGACTGCGCAGCCCCGGACTCCACAAAAGAAGGCCCCGGCCCAATCAAAAACGTCACCACGAGCCGGAAACCCTTGGACACTGTCCGGGTCACAGGCGATGCCGCGCGTCACCAAGCCAATGGCCGGCGTGCGGCAGCGCGGCATGGCCAAGCTGGCCGACGCGGCGTCTTCGCAGCCGATTGTCGTGGACCTGCTGTCGAGTCCGGAAGCGCCAAAGACGCCGAAAACGTCGAAACCATCGAAACCGTCGAAAGCACCAAAAACGCCAAAAACGCCTATTCTGCAGTCTGCAATCAAGACGGCGCAAAAGGACATTCCCGAAACAGAAAGCCCGGAAAAGGCGGCACCCGTCTTACCGCCCCAGAAATCGATCCGTGACTTTCTCGTCCTGCTGGACGATGACGACAGCGAGGCAGACGAGGCAGACACGGCAGGAGAACAGCCAAGTGAGACATGCGACCTGTCGTCGTCGCCACCCACCTTTAGCTCGCCCGTGCAGAGGCACGCCCGCACGAGCACAAAAACAGTCTATGTCCCTAGGCGCAGTGCCGTCGGCTACTTCCGGGAAGAGACGGTGGACGCGGACACAGACGCAGACGACCAGCCAGAACGTCGCCGACGAGGCTGGCGAAAGAGCGAAGTCGGCACGGTGGACCTGACAGGACTAAACTAGATGGGGCACGGTATTATCGTATCTTGCTGGATCAGTTGGATCTGGTTTGGACCACAGACTACGGCGTGGGTTGTGGCCGCTCCCATCCAATTGGACGTGCATACACCAAAAACTTTTAAAAACTAAACTTTGCGTTGTAGAAGGAGGCCAATCACCGGCTGCAGACGGACTCGAGAAGAACAAATATAGAACAAAAAATACCGTATGAAAGGCAAGGCCCACCCACCAAGATGGGCGGTGGCGAGTCATGCTGCTACCTGCATGCGGAAGGCACACAGCCCCAGGCCGCTAGCACCGCTACGGAGAAGGGCACAGGCGGGCACAGGCGGGCACAGGCAGGCAACCGACACCCATAGTGCCTGCCCCCCCCTGTCGCTTCCGCCGTGCGCTCCTTCCCTGTGGCTTCGTGATCAACCAGCCGTCTTCTGACATTTGGGGGCAAGCGAATCCCCCGATTTTGTCTGCTTTCTCCCTAGTTATCGCAGTTTTCCCAGTTTTCCTGTTTTCAGAGGCTGGGAGACAGTCGGTTTCGGCATTTCGTCTCCCATTTGCCCACATTTCGTTTCCGGGGGACGTGTCCCAGGCCCGTCTGTCGCGTGTTCTGTGCCGCGCTCTTCTGATTAGCTGCCGAGCTCCGCCGCCTATGCATGCACCTCTCATAATTCAACGATAAACAGTCAGAGGCAAGGGCGGCCTCTCTTTTTTTTTTTCTTTTTTTTTTTTTTCAGCAGCCAAAGCCGTCGAGTGGCAACGTCGTCTCTCTGCCTCGACTTTTACCTCGATTCTGCCGCTCGCCGCCTCTGCTTCTCATTCCCGCTACTCTGGACACGTCTCGCACACTTTGCACGCCTCGTCCGACTTGCAGCCTCGAACTGCCTAGACAGCCTCGATAATAGGTCTAGATAGCCTCTGCACGTCCCTCCATGGTCGCTCAATCCGACGTCTACCCGTCGACCTCGCTCGCCCTTCGGGGTGCCCCTGCGGCTGCCAGCGGCATCCCGCCAGCGGCTGCCTCCGTCGCGGGCGGCGCACCGTCGTCGCGGTCCCGCCGGTACAATCGCAGTCATGCCGGCGGCACCTCGTTCACGCCGCTCAACGAGTTCCCCGTGTTCAGCAACACGGGTGACGTCGAGATTGTCGTGCGCGTCCGGTCGGGCCACGAAAACCGCTACCTGCTTCACCGCGACACGCTGGCCCGCTGCTCCGGCTTCTTTGAGGCCAGCACCAGTCAGGAGTGGTCGCGCGCCCAAGTGATTGGCGGGCCCGATGGCGACCGGCCGGCCGGCAGCGCCGCACGGAATGCGCTCCCAAGTTCCAGCAGCGGCGGCGGTGGAGGCACGGAGCTGGCCAAAGTCGGCTCGAGCAGCTCGGGCGGCAGCGGCCGAGATGCCCGGGCGGTAGCGGGGTTCGCGCCGGACAGCAGTAGCTGCGGCCACGGCGACAAGGTCCGACGGCGGTGGCGGTACGAGCTGGACATGGGCCAAGACGAGAACGACAAACCGATCCTGGTCCAGAAAGAGGAGAGCAGCCCGGCCGCGGTGGCACCGCCATCCCTCTTTGGGGGCGGTGGCATGGGAGGGACCACCAGCACGACCAACTTGGCATACCGCGGAGGAGGAGGAGGAGGATCCGGCAGCAACAAGCTCTCGACATCGGCACAAAACAACGGCGGCTTTTTTCGGTCAGTGGCCAACCTGGCCCTGTCTCAGAACCACCACTCGTCGCGGCATCACGGCAGCAGCCGGCACGGGAGTCATGGCAGCAACGGCTACAGCAGCATCTACGGGGCACCGCTGCTGCCGCCGCCGTCGGCCGATGAGGTCGACATTTTGCGCGACTACGACAACCTCTTCCGGATCATGTACAACTACGCGCCGGTGCTCGACAGCATCAATATCGCAGACGCATACGTGCAGTGCAAGTCGCTTCTGTCGGTGGCGGACGAGTACGACGCGCTGGTGGTGGTGGGCCCGCGCGTGGACCACCACCTGTTGCAGTTCCAGAGCCGGCTGTGGCGGCAGATTGCAAAGTACCCGATCAGCTATCTGCGGCTGGGCTACCTGGCGCGGTCACGGGTCATGTTCCAGGAGGCGGTGGTGCACGTGGTGGGCCAGTGGCCGGCGGGCGAGCGCAGCCTGCGGGCGGCGATGCCGGACATGGTGCTGGACCTGATCGAGGACAAGGTGGACGAGCTGGCGGAGGCGGTGTCGCGGGTGGAGTCGCGCCTGTTCCGGCTGCACCTGACGACGCGCAACGGCGAGCGGGTGTCGCCGTCCACGTCGTACCTGGACTGGCTGGCCGTGTCGCTCTTCCGCCAGTGGCTGGCGGACAACACGACGCCGCCGGCCGAGGCCCACGCCGCGCCCTCGCACGCGCTGCCGAGCAGCCGGGCGATCCCTGAACGGCGCGGGGCCACGACTTCGGACCGGTACGGCCACCGAACGAACGGCGGCGGCCACGGCCACCATCGCAGCTCGCGGACGCCCAACGGCCGGGCGTCGTCGTCGTCGTCGACCGACTCGGGCGGGCGGATGGGCGCGGACGGGCGGGCGCTCACGCTGCGCGTGCGGACGACGACGGTGCCGCCGCTCACACCGCCGCTTTCGTCGCTGGGGCGCACGTATCGGACGCTGGGCACGGCGGCCGGGCTGTCGTTTCTGGGCCACGACGAGTGCAAGCGGTTTCTCAAGATGTCGCCGGACCTGTACAGCCGCGACAACCTGCGGCGGTTCGAGAAGCGGATCGACGAGCTCAAGGCGATGGCGCGCGAGATTGTGCGGCCGCTGATGGGCAGCGGGCTGGAGCTGGACATGGGCCGCAACGGGGGCGTGCACGGCGGCAGCGGGTCCAGCGACAACATTGCCTACTTTACGTGCACGTATCTGTGCGACCGAGACCTGCCCTGGTACACGGACGGGCTGTGAGAGAGGCTGGCCTCTCTGTAATGATGGGACGATCGGGACGACGGATGACGGGATGTTTGGGATCATGGGAGTGCTTCTTTCTGGATTTGGACTTTCTTTTTGGAACATTGGAATTTTGATTTGGGGACATATTTTGGTTTTCCTTTTCCTGATAAGGCAGATACCCGACAACGAGGAAATAGCAAAGGATTCCATTGGATTGCAGACACACGACGAAAGCAAAAAAAAAAACGCCGAGGATGCAGAGCACAAGACAGGGCCGGGGTCAAAAGTCGCGCAGGGTGGCGACGAGGGTGTCGAGGCGCATGAGCTGGCCGATGAGCTTGGCCTCGACGTCGCAGTAGCGCTGGTAGCGGTCGTAGTATTTCTGTTCGAGGGCCTCGCGCTCGCGGCCCTTGACGTCGGGGCGCTCGACAAAGGCGAGGACGTCGCGGTTGGCGGCGCGGTGGACGTTGCGGATGCGGAGGCTGCGGACCATGGCCTTGTAGGCGTGGTCGAGCAGCATGTCGAGGGCGCGGGCGGGGTCGCAGTACCAGAGGAAGAGGGTGCGGCTGGCGGAGCGGTTGTTGTCGCGCGGCACCTCTTGCATCTCGGCGAAGCCGTGGGCCTGCATCTCGAGCATCTTGTGCTGCACGTCGCTCTTCTTCATCAGGGCCAGGGCCGGCAGCGACTTCTCGTCCAGCTTGCCCTTTTCGCGCAGGATCCGCGCCAGCCGCAGGCCCTGGCGGCCGACCGACTGCTCAATGGCGTCGTCGAGCTCGGCCTCGCCCAGCCGGCGCAGCAGCGGCACAAAGTCGACGGTCCACTGGCCGCGCTCGCAGTGCCGCACAAAGCGCAGCCGGTGGTCGCAGAGCAGCAGCAGGTGCTGGCGCATCTGCTGCAGCCGCATCTCCTGCGAGGGGGGCGCCGCCTTGGCCGAGCTGCCGGTGCCGCCGGTGATGCCCTCGGCAAACGTGACGCGTGGTCCAGGAGCGGGAGCCGTTGACGCGACTGGGGCTGTTGGGGCTGTTGGGGCTGTTGGCACCGCTGAAACTGTTGCCCCCCCCGGCGCTGCCTCACCCCCATTCGCCACAACCGGCCGCACCACGGACGTGAGCGTCACGTCGCCCTCCGAGTCGTAGTCGGCGTCGTCCATGTCGTGGTCGTTGTCCTCCTCCTCGCCGCTGTCGTCGTCGCCGCCGCCGAGAAAGAGCACGTCGACCTTGGCGTGGCGCTCCAGCCGCTCGGCCGTCGGCACGTCAATCTCGTGGGCCGCGGCCTTGCCGATGCCCGCAAACAGGTCCGTCCCCGGGCTCAGCTGGTCAAACAGGTCCCACGTGCCCAGCGCCTGCGGCCGCGCAAAGTCGCTGCCGGCCACGTCCATGGTGGCGTCGGCCCGGCACCGCGGCACCGTCTCCGTCAGCTGCTGCAAGAGCACCCCGTACACCTGTGCCGTCGTCTCGCCCACGGCCGCCGCTGCTGCTGCTACGAGCCGCTGGTTGCGCAGGAGCACCGCACACCGCTCGTGGTTGACGCGGAGGATCGTTTTTGGCTGGGGGGGTGTTAGTAAGACGAACACGGAGAGGTGCATTAGGGTGGAACAAAAAGACACTTGCATCAAGCGACCCCCCCTCGCTGCCGTCGTGCCCGTACGCCACGTCGCTGCCCGTGCCCAGCCGCCGCAGCTTCTGGCGCCCGCCGCCGCCGCCGCTCGCCTGCAGCGTCCGCTTCAGCTTGCGCGACTCGTCGCGCAGCGCCCGCAGGTGCTCGGCCAGCCGCGTCTCGTACTCTTCCTTTTTGCGCGCCCCCCGCACGCCGTCGGGAAAGTAGGTCCGCTCAATGTGCTCGCGCGCCTTTTGGCGTCGGTCTGCCGTGCTCTCAAAGCTCGCCGGCACCACCACCTCGACCACCTCGGCCAGCACCAGGTCGCAGATGACCGTGTTGAGGTGGTTCATCGACCGGATCGCCGTGCGCTCGCGTGGTGCCGTCGCCTCGTCGCCGCTGGCGGTCCCATTGGTCCCATTGGTCCCGTTGGTCCCGCTGGTCCCGTTGGACTCGTTCGTCTCGTTCTTGATCCCGTTTTCGTGCGTCCCGTTCTCGGTCGCCCCGTTCTCGGTCGCCCCGTTCTCGCTCGCCCCGTTCGCCTCAAAGCCTTCCCGCAACGACGCCTCCCACCGCAAGATCTTGGCCTTGTACGCGTCCCGCAGGTCGGCCACGCGCGTGTGGCCCAGCGCCAACAGACTCTGCACCACGTCCTTGGCGTCCGCCCCGTGCAGGCTCTCGACCATCTCCAGCACCTTGCCCGAGCGCATCACGTTATAGGCCGCCTCCGCGTTGGCATCGTACATGGTGTTGCCCTCCGTGCTCGCCTGGAAGTAGAGCAGGTCGTACTGCAGCAGCACGGCCAGGCCGTGGCGCAGCTGTCGCGGCGTCAGCGACGTGTAGTGCACCAGCTGGGCCACGCTCGACCGGCCATGGTTGATGAGGGCCGCAAAGATGCGCTGTGAATTTTCTGGTCAGCATCACGACGACTCGTCTCGTCCTGCATCGCCTGCGTACCGACGGGAGCTCCCCGTAAATGTCCTCAATGACCAGCGTGCACAGCTCCGCAAGGTTTCTCGTCTGTCGCACGGCTGTCAGCAATATCGAACATGGCGACGATATCGACGATATCGACCTCGAAATGGAAACCCTTGCGGCTTCCAAAAGAACACTCACCACCGCCACCATAGCGAAACAGGAGACAAAAGCTGGTCCGTTCGTTCAGGCGTCTGGCATCTAGAGATCCTCTCACTATCTCTAGAGCTGCCACAAATGCTACCGTAAAGTCATTGAGAGGCGCCCGCGGTATGGGGGAGAATTTTCAAGAGGGTCTGCGCCGGCTTTACTGCAGAACTTTTTTTTTTTTAGGCCACCCGGCCCTGCTGGGGTTCGCCAATTCAGCGGGTGGGCGACGAGCTCACGTTGTGGCGGGGTGTAATATGTGCTCCATATTACGGAGTAGCAGCGAGCATCTGCGTGCTTAGTCAGCATTCTCAGTTGGCGCCTGCAGAACCGCCACCTGGCAGCCGGGTCAAAGGCTGGCTGCCAGCTGGCTAAAGCCCCGCTTTTCCTGCTCGCTGGCCGAAAATTGCTCGGAACAACGCCGTGGCCGTCCCTGCGCGAAATGAAATAACTCGCAGACAATTGGATGACCGCTGGAAAAAAATTAGGAACAAGAAATCAGCCCAGCCCGCCGAGCTTCTCCCGCCCTCCTCGCACCCTCCCTCTGCTCACCACCCCTCGACCCGTCAATTGAGGCTCCCAGCCCCCGTGGATCGCGCTCTCCGTCGCCCGTTTCCTCCTCTTTTTCCCTCCACCATGCTCTCGAGATCCGCCGTCTCAAGGGCAGGCCAGCTGGCCCTCCGGCGGCAGCAGGCCTGCGTCCGGTCGCAGTCCCGTGCCTTTGCCGCCGCCGCTCCCGGTTCCGCCACCTTTGAGTCCACCGAGATCGCCGGCGTCACCGTCGTCGCCAAGGACACGCAGGGCCCGGCCACGAAGCTTGCCGTTGTCGCCAAGGCTGGCACCCGCTACCAGCCCGGCCCGGGTCTGTCGGCCGGGCTTGCGGCATTTGCCTTTAAGGTGAGCGCGTCGATGGACGGATGGGCAGGAAAGGAAGGAGGGGAAGGGGGAAGAGGAGCAAGAGGAGCAAGAGGATGGACGAGTCGAGGATGGCGGGATGGCGGGACGACGGGACGACGGGGACGATGAGGGAATGGCGTGACGGGAGAAAACAAAACCACAATGGCTGCTAACCCCCCCGACAGAACACGCTGAAGCGCTCCGCCCTGCGCATCACGCGCGAGAGCGAGCTTCTCGGCGGCCAATTGACCGCGTACCACACGCGTGAGGCCGTCGTGCTCGAAGCCAACTTTCTGCGCGAGCACCTGCCCTACTTTACCGAGCTGCTCGGCGAGGTCGTCTCGCAGACCAAGTTTACCAGTACGTCTTGTCTTGTATCTCTCTTTTGTCCTCGTCTCGTTCTCTCTCGTCCCCGCCTAACATCTCAGCCCACGAGCTCGAGGAGGACATTGAGCCGGTCCTGCACATCCAGCAGGAAAAGTACGCGGCCAACCCGCTGGCCCGCGCCGTCGACGTTGTGCACACCGCCGCCTTCCACTCCGGCCTCGGCGAGGCCCTCTACACCACGGCCGCCACGCCCCTGGGCGGCTACCTGACCGAGCACGGCGTGGCCGACTTTGCCTCGGCCGCCTACGTGCGGCCCAACCTGGCCATTGTCGCCGATGGCGCCACCGACGTCGCCCTGGCCAAGTGGGTTGAGCCGTTCTTCAAGGGCGTCGCTGCCGCGCCCACGAGCGCCGTCGCCCTCAACACGGCCGCCTCAAAGTACTATGGTGGCCAGCTGCGCGCCGAGTCCACCGCCGGCAACGCCGTCGTCATTGCCTTCCCCACGGCCGGCGTCCTCGCCGCCGACCCGGCCGCTGCCGTGCTCGCTGCCCTGCTGGGCGGCCGGTCCAGCATCAAGTGGTCGCCCGGCTTCTCCCTCCTGTCCAAGGCCACCGCCGACTCCGTCGCCGACGTCGTCGCCCAGAACCTGCTCTACTCGGACGCCGGCCTGCTCACCATCCAGATCAGCGGCGCCTCCGCCGCCTCCATCCGGACAGCCGCCGCCGCCGCCGTGGCCGCCGTCAAGTCCGTCGCTGACGGCACCGTCAGCAAGGAGGACCTCGCCAAGGCCATTGCCAAGGCCAAGTTCGACGCCCTCGTCGCCACCGAGTCCGCCAGCGTCGCCGTCACCGCCGCCGGCACCGCCGCCCTGCACGGCGCCAAGACGTTTGTGCCGGCCACCAAGGCCGTCGAGGCCGTCACCGCCGACCAGCTAAAGACTGTGGGTTTCCTGTCCCCTCGCCCACCTCTTTCCATCCTGGGCTCGCTAACCACCTCCGCAGCTCGCAAAGAAGTTTTTGGGCAGCAAGGCGTCGTTCGCGGCTGTGGGTGACCTGCACGTGCTGCCGTATGCCGAGGACATTGGCCTCACGGTATAAACTAATCAACGGGTTGGGACGCGCTCCTGAATTCGGTTGGGCGGGGCATGAAGCTTTTTGTATCAACAGTCGACTGAAACCGCTGGCAGAACCAATCCTGGCCTCGCCTTGGTTCTTTGTGCATGTAACCACCTCATCTTTAGATATTCGAAAAACAAAAATGTGCAGTCGTCCAGGGGATGTGGGCTGGGAGCGCTGGGGGGGGGGCGAGCCGACGGTGGTTTTCTATCAATCTTACAATCCAGTTTCTGATTTCATCCAATCGTTGCCAGGAGTTGGACGCAAACGGCCCGTGGTACCTTTATGTTGGTGGATGGGATCGGTCACGTGACTAGTCGGCTGCCACGGAGCGGAATATGTCGCGCAGTTAATCCCGAGCTATTTTGGACCTGGGGAATTTTCCTTCCCCTTCTTCCTTTCCTCCACCGTGAACGAAATTGCCGATTGCCCGACCACCCGCGCCATCATCCCACCCGAATCCGAGCACGAAGCTGCCCGCCTCCCAGCAATCAATTCAAAATGGTGTTCGCGTGGAAAGCCGCGGGCCTGTCGTGAGTCCGCGCCAATTGGGCCAAGCAGCCAAAGCAGCCCAAGCCAAGACGATCCCTCGAAACCTGACCGTGTTCCACAGCTACAACCGCTACCTGGCCGTTGCCAGCCGCGCCGTGCGCCTGAGCCTCAAGGAGGACAAGCGGGTGCTGGCCGAGCGCCGCGGGCTGACCGACCTGAAGATGCAGAAGTGGAAGGTAGGCTTACTCGCCCGGACGGGGGACAGGAAGCTATACATTTGTATTGGGGGGGGGGGGACCACCTTTTCGCTAACGATATCGCGCGGAACAGGAAGGCAAGGCGAGCGAGTCCAAGGACGTGGCAGCCTTCATTCCCGTCGCAGAGGCCTCCACATAGGCAGCGTGATGAGCGCGTCGCGGAACCGATAGGCAGGGACGCCGTCGACGGGCTGTGTGGAAAGCGCCTTTGAAGGGGGAATCGCAAAAGGCACGAGCGACCTCGACCTCGAACTCGAACCCGTTCCTATCAAGACGACACAACCCGACGACCGGACGCCTTCCGCCTCTCTCTGTTTCGACCCTTTTGGCCGACGTGACAATGCGACGTATCGACCAAAGGACTGTATCTATTTCGCAGGAGGAAAAGGGTCATTATCTTCTGTAGACACTCCAATGACAATGCCAAACATACCGAGGACCCATTTTCTAGCCAATGTTGGGCGGCTGCTGGCGTCGGTGGGCCGACTTTTGGTTGCTAACCAGAGCTTTCAGTGCCGGACAATTGTATGCGCAATGTCCCCAGAAAGTCCCCAGAAAGTAATGGCAGGCCACCGCCGATTGTTGTCCTTGTATTACCTCGTATCTTCTTTTACTCGATCGTCCTGCCTGGTCGCGGCGGCTCACCGGTAGTAAGATACATAATAGTAGCGGGTTTGTGGGCGCGGGATGACTAGTCAGGCGCGCCCGTTGGCAGCCAGAATGCTGCCCCTCTATGCGCATCAAATCCGGTACCAAATCCGTCCGCCCAAAAAATTGGCGTATTTCCTCCCCAAGGCTGAAAGCGACGACACCGCAGGAGACGTTGACTTTGGGACCGCCGCGCACTCGGACCGCGCAAGGCATTTTCTGGTTATCAGCTGTCGCTGCGTTGTAATCAGACGGGCCAGCCACGCCGCCCTTTTTTTGCAAGGCGGAGAACAGGGCAAGAGAGATAGGCGCAAGTGGTTTGGGTATCACAGCTCCTGTCGCGAACAGCAAGTTGGCCCACGTCTTGCACCGCCAGTCCGATGCCCGAAGATGCGGCCCGGGAGACCAGCGGGTCTCCCGGGACAGTCCGAGTCGAGCCGGCCATTTCGAATGGTGAGCCCATCCGTTCCGGCCGCAGACGTCTGCCTGTCTTGCTTGATGTGTCTTTGTCGCCTTACAAAAGTCTATAGAATTTTCTGGGCTTTCTCTCGGTGCCGAACCTCCGACGGCTGCTCCACGCCCGCGCCAGGCGGCTGCTGGGGGTGTCGTTTCGGTAGACATTACAGACCGTTTCAGGGCGGCTGCAAAGAGTAAGACAGGATTCTCGTGGCGTCTGCCCGCTGCGAAGGGGACTGCTGGCTGACTGGCTGGACAGCGCTCTTGCCTGGCGAGCTGATTAAAGATCCATTCTTCACGCTGTTTGAGTCGGTTGGGGCCCTGGAGGTACGGACTCTGATGCACATGGGTGGTCCGATGGACGAGAACGCCAAACTAACTCGGACTCTCTCTTGGGCCAGATTATGGATCCGAAGATGGACAGTGGCTGCCTTCCTGCCGAGGAGCTGGAGGACGATGACTATGATTTCTCACACCCGTTGCTTCCGGAAGAGGTCATCGGGATCGTGGACCAGCTGCTGTGTCTCGAGGTACGCTTGCTTTCTTGTCTTTTGTGCATTACGACCCTCTGACCACGGGGTCAGATGGCATGGCATCTGGGCTACCCGCTTGCGCAAACGCTATTTACGAGTGCCCATATATTTGCCATCTTGTCGCCGGCGCCGGCTACCATTGCAGAGGTGGATTTTGTCAGTGGCCGCAGTCCGCAAGAGCTGGCTCGATCTCCGGCCCACGTGGTGTTGCGAGCGTACTGCATCAGTCTGATCAAGACATGCTGGCATGTGATTGAGGCAGTCCGAGGCCAGGTGCACTACGAGGCAAGTGGACATGCTGTCTGAAGGCTTTGATAGTATTGCTGATCCTGTGTTGGGGGGGCGTCTTGTGCAGGAGGAGGATTTTGTCACCAACACGTTCCACTTGTCCCTGCTGGACACCATCACCCGGGAGGAGGTACGCGAAGTGCTGTTTCAGGCGCGGACCGCCGGCATCGAGGCCGACCACGGCTGGACCAAGGAGGCCACGTCGGCGCTGAGTGCCCGTCTCGAGTTCCGGGACGCCTTTCTGCATGCGATGGAGCTGGCCGAGCTGCGCATGCAGCCCGACTCGCTGCGGGTTCCGTGGCGGCAGATGACGGCGGCGATGGAGACGATCAAGAAGACGCACGATCTCGGCCGGACGGTGCCGGCGGCCTTTAGCATCAAGCTGCAGCGCCGACTGGCCACCGCGATGCCGCCGCGGCCCATGATCCAGCCGAGCTTCGACGAGGCCAGCGAAAAGTGGCTGCGCTTCTGCCAGGACGGGGCGGGCGTGCTGGACGTCCTGCGGTATGCGGATCCGCAGAGCTTGCTGGTATGTGTGGAGGCGTAGAGAGGAAAAGTTGTCAAGAAGCTGGCGTAGAGAGGAAAAGTTGTCAAGAAGCTGACCGGACAAGAAATTCGTCTTTACCTTTCAGTCGCAAAAGCCGCAGCCGCTCGTCTTCATCCGCGCCCTGATGCAGGACCTCCTCTACGCCGACAACATCATGCTGGGCCAGATGAGCATCCGGCAGGTCATGGACGACGACCTGGCCCTGCTGGTGCTGCCGGCCAGCCCGCTGCTCGACTGCCGTAACGACGAGGTCGAGGCCGTGCAGGATCCGCGCTTCACCCTGGCCCAGCGCATGGAGGAGTTCCGGCAGCGCGCGTTTCCCCTGTACCTCGAGATCTTTCAGGCGCTGTGCCAGAACCGCAGCCGCACACGACGTCTGCTGTGTCGCGCCCTGCAGGACTGGGACCGGCTGCTGCTGGACGCCGAGGATATGGACCTGCTGCTGCAGAGCGCCATGGCCGGGGATGTCGGTGGTGGTGGCGGCGGCGGCGGCGGCGGCGGCAACAATAACAACAAGAGCAATGGCAGTGCGAGGCCGCAGCCGCAGGCCCAGTCACAATCACCGCCGCCGCCGCCGCCGCCGCCGCCGCCGCCACCGCAACCGACAGCCGCCGATGCCATGTCGCTGTGGTCGTGGGCCTACCTCTACAAGCTGCAGCTGATGGAGTGGGCGGTGCAGCTGGGCTTTGAGCTGGAGGTGTACCAGGCGGACGAGCTGGCCGGCATGTACTGGTACCTGAGCTACCTGGCCAAGCAGCGCGTGCAGCACGTCGAGCGCATCCGCAGCTTTACCCTGCAGGCCGTCCAGACGGCCCAGCAGACGGCCCAGCAGACGGCCCAGCAGACGGCCCAGCAGACGGCCCAGCAGCCGCGCCCGTCGCCGACCCGGGGAGAAAACCGGACCGCCCGGAAGCCGCAGCTCGACGCGGCCCAGCACACGGCCTTTGTGCGGTCGCTGGCCTTTCTGCGGGCGACGCTGCTGGACGCCTCCGTCACCTGGGAGCTGGCCGACGCGCTGGCCTCGCTGCACACCACGCTGCAGCGGACCGGCGCCGTGGCCGTGCCGGCGCGGCCGTTTGGCACCGAGACGTTGCGCTACGAGCTGCGCATGCGGCCGTTTGCCGCCGCCGGCCCGGCCGAGCTGCCGCCCTACGAGACCTTTGCCGCCGCCGTGCAGCAGGCCAACTGCAGCCCCGCCGACCTGCTGGCCACGGCCGACAGCGCCATTGCCGTGGCCAAGAGGGGCCTCGAGGCCCTGGCCCAGCTCGACGAGCGCAACGAGTCCTTTTCCGCCTTTGGCCACGGCCGCTGGATCGCCCGCACCAAGAACATGCAAAAGTCGGCCATCTTTGCCGGCATCGCCGTCGCCACCGTGCGCAAGGCCGTCGAGGCCGTCGAGGCCGCCGGCCCCGACCCGTCCAAAGACAAGGGCCGCCTCGAGGCCACCGTGCCAACGCCCGACCAGTGCTACCACGAGTGGTGGATCGTGCCCAAGGTGACGGTCAAGCCGGCTGCAAAGTAGTAAAAACGGGGGGGGGAGCTCGCAGCACAACCGCGGTCGATCCTCTCTACACAGACGGGCAACTTGGCACTTCTAGATTGGACTATGGCTCAGGCATGTTTGTTCGGAGTGAGAGGGAAAAACACCAAAGGAAAAAAAAAAAAAAATTAGAAAACTAAACGAAACACGCGGCAGACCGTTGACCCACGGATAAAGCAGTAAGAGCAGAGCCTAAATGGGAAGACGATCACAAACAGGCACGAACGTAGCCGAGACAAAAAACGAGCCTATTAACCCACCGACGTCATTGCATCTCCCCGTCGTCGCCACATCTAAACCGAAAATGACACGCCCAGGCTTCCGTTGGCTCTCCTCCCTTTGGCGTGTCGGCCAACGGTCGTCTGCCTCCCGTTCGCCATGGTCTCGGCGGACACAAAACGACGCAGTCAGCAAGAGCAGGGCCGGGACAGCGCCGAGCGGCACAATGCGTGTAGAGGCGGCGCGGCCCCCGCGTCGAAATCTGCCGGGGGGCCGTTCGTGACGCGAGCCAGCGGGCGAAACAAAGCGCACTTAGCAGCAGCCGCCGCCCTGGTTGTCGGTCACGCCGCGGCCGGGGCCGACCTGTACGCCGGGCTTGGTGTTGTTGGTCGCGGTGCTGCCCATCCGCTCCTTGATCTGGCGGGCCATGGTCAAAAAGGCCTGCTCGACGTTGCTGGCGTTCTTGGCCGACGTCTCGAGGAAGGGGATGCCGAGGCTGTCGGCGAATTCCTGGGCAGGTCAGCAGGCAGGAGCAGGACAAAGGGGGCACAGCAGCACGGACCTTTGCGACTTGGTAGTCGACGACCTTCTTCTCGCTCATATCGCTCTTGTTGCCGACAAGCAGCTTGTTGACGCCCTCGGTAGCGTACCGGTCAATCTCCTGCAGCCACTGCTTGACGTTGTTGAACGAGTCCATGTCGGTGACGTCGTAGACGACGCAGATGCCGTGGGCACCGCGGTAGTAGGAGGACGTGATGGTGCGGAAGCGCTCCTGGCCGGCCGTGTCCCACTGCTCTGGTTAGCCGCCGCGCTCCGTCTCGAGGGAGAGCCCGTCTGCTCCGCTTACAATCTGCAGCTTCACCGTCTTGCCGTCCAGCTCGATAGTCCGAATTTTCTAGCACGTCAGCGTCGGGTCATGGAAACCGTCAGGGCCCGGTCGAGAACGTACAAAGTCGACGCCGATGGTTGAGATGTAGGACTCGGTGTAGGTGTCGTCGGCGAACCGCAGCAGCAGGCAAGACTTTCCGACACCGGAGTCACCGATGAGCAGAAGCTTGAAGAGGTAGTCATATCTAGCCGGGCGCAGACGCGCTGTCAGACGGATGCCTACACAGAACGTCGGGGGGGGGTGCCAAGAAAAAAGGGGACATGGTCAAAGGACCGCACGACGACGGCAGGCTGACACGGCTGGCCGGCAGCGGCGGCGGGACGATGCAGGTGGAATCGGGACTCTGGAGACGGGCGCGGTCAGTATTGCAGATGGCTTCGGAAGAGACAGGAGGCAACGCGGTGAAAGGAGGGCGATGCGCGATTCGGGACAATGCGTACTACTCGGGATTCATTGTGGCGGAGCGGTCAAGGGGCGACGATACAACGAGACTGTGGTAGCGAAAAAGGTGCGAGGACGGGGAGCGCCAGCGGTGTCGATGGCGGCGAGATCGCGGCGGTGGATGTCGGTTGTGGTGGCGTGGTCGTTTGGTGAAGTGGGAAGGGAAAGATGAAGTAAGTAGGTTCTGAAAGGGACAAGGAATAGGCACGGGAATTTGCAGCGGTCAGGTGGGAAAATAGTGAATGGGGACGGAGGCAGTGCTGGACTCCCTGCCTGGGGCGCCCCTCGGCGGCACGTGAGGGTCACATGACCAGTTTGATATCACGTGGACTAGGGAGCATGGGCTGCCTATCTGCTTGTCAGGGAGAGTGGGGCCGGAAGGATCGAGGAGGAAGCCGGACGGGCCTCGTTATTACTCCGTAGGAGCAAGGAGAGCTGGAAGGGGAATAGGGCTGCAGGAGTTGGCAAAACAGGAGCATGGTGCTCGGGGCGAGCGTAGCTGCATGCCATCCGCCTATCAGCAGGCGAAGAATGCTGGGGCGTGGCGATAAGACGTGCTACTCGTACTGTAACAGTAGCAAGCGGTGGACAGGGCGCTGTAAGTCCGCTTTACAGCGGGGAAGACCGGCCCCAGCAAACAGAGTTGGTTTTGCCTGACATCATCCCAATTTTTTTTTTGGAGACGGGGACAAGGAACCGAAAGAGAAATCTCAAAAAAATCTAAAAAAATATAAAGGGATGAGACGACGAAAGACGGCCTGATCGCCCCAGCAGCGCCCACGATTCCTGGAGCCGCCGGACACTGTGAAGAGATTTCGGTTCCATTGTGGGAAGTGCGTGTGCGTCTGAGCCATGGCGGCAGCAAGTGGAATGGTGCGGCGACGATCGGCAGTCCCGGCCGCACGGCGATGTCTGTCGGCCGCACGAGAGGGCGCGGCGCGGACGGCGCGGTCGTTTGTGCTTGGTCCGGAGAGCGTGGGGGACGAGCAGACGAGACTCTGGCCGCGGCAGAAACGGCTCTCTGAGGCGTGGTTTACATCGACGGTGCCGCGGCGAGATGGCGACTCCAAGCCGCCCGACGAGCGAACGTTGAAGCTGGGCAAGAGTGTGTTTTTACTTGTCTCTCTCTCTCTCTCTCTCTCTATCGTCACCCACTAACCAACAGCCCTCCGTATCCTCCAGGAACGCCTGCCCACGCTGCTGCAGTCGCCGCTGCCGTCCGAGATCCTGGCGCCCGCCATCTCGCTGCACCTCTTTCCCTCGACACACCCGCATCTGCCCGTGGTGTCGGGCCGCGTCGCGTACGTCGCCGCCCTGTGGACGTCGCCGCTGGCCTGGAACCGCGTGCCCATTGTCGGCCATGTGCGGCTCGAGATCCTGTCGGAACGCATGACTAAGCAGCCGCTGCACACGGCGCCGCAGCGCGCCGGCGCCGGCGACGAGCAGCTGGTGGTGCGGTGGCGCTCCATTGGGGCGGCCGCCGCACGGGCGGCCGCGAATACCACCCCCACCGATCCCACCGTCTCGACGGCCGACCCGACCAAGGAGTTCACCGGCCTCTTTATCTTTAGCTTTGACCGCGAGGGCCGCATCCTCAGCCACACCATTGAGCACGTCGAGGAGGGCGGCGCGTGGGAGCGCAGCGTCGGCGCCCGCTTCGTCGGCCTCACCGACTGGCTGCTCGGCGGCATGCGCGGCGGCGGCAGCGGACCGCCGCCGGTGGCCGCCTTTGAGGTGCAGCCGCGGCACAAGATGGAGTAGAGGGGGGGCAAACACTCTGACACAGTACGATGCTTTTACAACACGGCACAAAACGGCAGGACTCTTCACTCTCGGCATTAGGCGTTTTGGCATTATGGTATTCATGACTCGTGTACGATAGAAATCCACACACACACACACACACACACACACGCAAACGTATATCACGCATACATACACAAAAAGAGCTACCCAGACACATACGTCTGGAGCTGGTTTCTGGGTACGGTGACGATGCGGATGTGGTCCTTGCTGCGTCGCGGGCTGTACTGTACGTTGGCGGGCGAGTAGTAGAGCGTGGCCAGCACGTCGGGGTTGTGTTCAGAGGTATAGAGGTCGTTCATCGTGCGCACGTTTGCGGGTGCGTGTGCGGTGGCGTGTGCGGTCTCGTCCATGCCGCCATATGCGCCGTCGTCATAGTCGTCGTCCAGGGCATCGGGGTGCTGCACGAGATGCGGCATATTTTGGCTGTTGGACCAGCGCGACCAGACCTGCTGGCAGATGGTGCCGTCGCGGCCGGGGCTGGGCGGGCGCTGGACGGGCGCGGGGGCGACGGGCGGTGCGGCCACGATGAGGCGCTCGGACACGGCGAAGCGGTCGACAATGGGGAAGAGGCGGCCGAAGAGCTGGTCGGGCGACACCTGGCCGACGCCGAGGTCGGCGGCGGCAATGGCGACGTGGCGGACGCGGCGGGTGTCCTCCTTGGCAAAAAAGTAGACGAGCGACGTGCTGGCGGCGTCGTCGCGCGGCTCGAGCTCGCCCTGCAGCACGAGCACGTCGGCGTCAAAGTTGAAGAGACAGCCGTAGCCGCCGGGGCGGGCGGCCGGGTCGGGCGGCTGCAGCAGCCACGGCTGCGGGTACGGCTGCACCCACACGGGCTCGGGCTCGGGCTCCGAGAGGCTGTAGGGCACGCGCCAGTCAAAGACGTGTTCGTAGAGGCGGCGGGCCACGGCGTAGGCCTCGCGGCTGACGCGGAAGAGCACCGGCAGCAGCGTCGGCGACGACCGCGTCGGCGGCAACACGTCGCCATACAGATACGGCACCGGCGGCCCCGGCGGCCCCGGCGGCCCCGGCGGCTGCGACGGCTGCGACGGCTGCGACGACGGCACGTAGTGGATCTCGCCCGACCGACAGGCCACGGAAATGACGCGGCCGTGCGCCACCGCCGTCTCCCAGATCTGCATGCGGATCTCGGCCGGCAGCTGGCCAAAGCGCGGAAACGTCGTGGCCGCCCCGGGCACCGTCGGCCGCGCCGCCGGCCGCGTCTGCTCCACGGCCTCGAACTCGAGCCAGAATAACCGCCGCGTCTGCCGCCGCGCCCGGTGGTACGCCAGCTCGTCGTACACCATCCGCTCCCTCTCCTCGGCAGTCAGATTCGCATGCACGTCCGTCGGCGTCTGGTACAGCCCTGTGCTCGGCCCGCCGTTGTCGGTGCCCGGCCCCAGCGTCGCCAGCGAGGCCAGGATCGGGTCGGTAATAGGAAAGGCGACGGCCATGGTGCGAAGTAAAAGTATAGCGTCGACGTTGAAAAGTCCCCAAGTCGTCTTAATGGCAAAAAGTGCGCGGATTTTACTCTCTTATAAAGTACAGAGTACAAACAAGGCTACCGACCCCGCCGGGGGAAGGAACCCTGGTTACCCTTCCCCCCCTCCTTCCCGTCGTTCCTGCCGCTAGCGGCGCTTACACCGCATTTTACTCGCTACCAATCGTAGCTGAACAACACATCCTGGCCTGCCGTCTGCCTACACCTTTCAGCTCAGACAGCCCACCAATAGAGGCCGCAGACGACGCAGACCATCAGCCCCTCCGCTCCAACAGCATCGCTACGTCGTACCCTCGTCCTGCACAATGTCTCAGCGCAGAGATTTTGCTCTTGTCGGGGCCACCGAGAGTGGCGGGCCTTTCTGCCCCTCATTGCCTGCGTCGATTGCTTTCTTTTTCCATTCTCGCCGGTCTCATCGGCTGACGGCTACCGTTACCCATTGTGTGTCTTGTCGTGTCCGTTCTCGTGTCCCCCCCCATTTCATCCTTGCTGTCTTGCGTCTTCCTGCCGTCCAAATCGTATAGTACACGCTCCATCGAAACCACCGTCTAGAGGGGTCGCCAAAGAGCCAAAACTCGCCGTGAGTCGCCTTGTCTTGTCACTTGTCGTCACGCGTCGTCGTGCTGTCACCTCTCGGCCGGTCAGACATCAACAGGACCCGCCTTCTCTGCGCCCGACACTCGGTGTGCTCCGTCCGACCGCTCCTGCAGGCTGCCTCGGCACACTCCCCCTCGTCCCTCCGTACGATCCGGCTCGGTCTGCCGACTTCGTCTCCACGTCTGAAACACGACGGCTAGGTAGATGCCAGGCGTGACGTGCCCGCCTTGGTCTGCGCTCCCGTCCTGGCCAATATCGACGTTGCCAAGGAAAACGGCTGCGAATATGCACTACAGTGGTCAGCGGTCAGTCTACCGCGGTGGGCCATGTTTCTCTTTTTTTTTTTTTTTTTTTCC
>RQWE01000188.1:0-43267 GCA_004028395.1 Leptographium galeiforme
GGCCGCGCGCTCGTCCGCCGTGGCCGCAGGCCCGACCGGGTCGGCCGTGCCGGCCAGCAGAAACTGGGCGCCCAGGTCGGCGTCGACGACGGGCGCGGCATCGCACAGCGTCAGGCGGCCGACGCCGGCGAGCACCAGGTTCTTGGCCACCTCGTTGCCGAGGGCGCGCATCGTGACGAGCAGCACGTGGGCCGAGCGGATCTGCTCCTGGGCGCGCATGCCCCAGAGGCGGATCTGGCGGTCGTAGAGGGCGATTTCATCTGGGGGGTAAGTGGGCGTTTGCGAGGAAAAGACAGAAAGAAAAAGACAAAAAAAAAAGACAAAAAGACAAAAAGACACAACGCACCCTCGCTCATGCCGCTGTCCGTGGGCGTCGCCGTCGGCGGCGCCGGTGAGATGGGCAGCACCGACGTGAGGCCCAGCCCGGGCGGCGGGCGCGGTGCCGCGTTCATGTTGGTGGTCGTGGGTTGTTGTCGATTCTTGGTCGGGCTCGGTGTTGTGTCGATTCTTGGTCGGGCTCGGTGTTGTGTCGATTCTCGTTTCTCGCTTCTCGTCGGTCGGCCCTCGGTGTTTGCTTGCTGTTTTTTCAAGGTGGCCGTAGCCGCCTCACTCTGTCGTGCAAGTCGTCTTGACCCTGTCTTCACTTCAGCCGCCACCCTTTCAGCCACCACCCCTGCAAACGCGTACAGAAATTCCCACCCCGTATGCACCTAACAAGACACCCGCTAACGGGGCACCCCGCCTCGTCCCTTCCGCCTTCCCGTCGAGGGCAGCCCGCCTGCCGTTGCCCTGCATTGCCACCAAAACGCTTCCCAGCAGGTCCGAATGCCCTGCTTCTCTCCTCCACGCACCTCCTGCGTCTGCCATCCTCGACGGCCGCCCGACCCCTGACTGGACGTCGCTGTGGTTCCGTCGCTTGTCGCTTGTCGCTTGTCGTTTGTCGCTTGTCGCTTGTCGCTCGTCGCTTCCCTGCGTCGTGTCCTTTTGGTCGTTGCTCGTTTGCTCGCTTTCTCATTTTCTCGTTTGCTCCATCGTCTCTCTTCGTCCCTCTCTTTATTTCTTCCTCTCCCATTCCCCCCTCTTCTCCCCCCCATTCCCCCCTCTTCTCCTCCCCATCCCTCCCCCCTCCTCTCCCATCCCTCCCCCCACCGGGTATGCCTCCTGCCCCCGACCACCACCCCCGCCTGCTCCCACTCAGCACGGCTTCGCTTCGTCCATCTCTTCGCCCCGACCTGCGCCACTCGCTGCCGCCCCTGCTGACGGCCCCCTCGACCGCCCAGCCCGTCCCGCCCCTGCCGCCCCTGCGTCTGCTGAGCGCCGGCCTCGTCTCCGGCCCCGTCGAACACGACCACGACCCCGACTACAACCCCGACTACAGCCGTGACTACGACCCCGGCAACGACCCGGCCAACGACCCGGACCACGACCCCGACGACGACCCCGACCGCACCCGCCCCGCTCCCTCGCCCGACCGCCTCGGCCTGCCCGAACGCCTGTCCGCCTACCTCGTCGACCGTCCGCTCCACCGCCGCATCGTCCGTCCGCCGTCCTCCACCATCACCAGCCTGCTCTCCACCCTCGACGAGATCGGCCAGAGCCTGGACGATGCCAACGCCCATCTGCGCACCCTGCTCGACCGCTCCATTGTTGCCGGGCCCCCCCAACGACGACCGCCGCCACCCCCACCGCCACCCCCACCACCGCCGTCCCTGCCTCCATTCGCCATGGCCTCGTCCGCCTCCGCCACCGCCGGCCCTCTGCGCCGCGGCTCCTCCCGCTCCGACGACGGCAGCCGCCAGCCCAAGCGCCGCCGTCTCGCCCTCGACCGCACCCCCGGCCCGGCCTTTGCCGGCTTCCACTACGGCCGCTACGGCCAGGTCCAGTCCGGCCGTCTGACCATGGAGATTGTCAGCTGCGACGGCGGCCTCTACTCGGACGGCGGCTACGCCGCCGAGAACATTCTCAAGAGCGACGACTCCGTCTACTGCACCAAGGGCGACCGCTGCAACATCATCCTCCAGCACCAGGGCTGCACCACCTTTAGCCTCAAGGAGCTGACCATCAAGGCGCCCGACCACAACTACTCGTCTCCGTGCGTGCTGTCTTTTGTCTTGTCTCTCCCAAATCTCTCCTGAATCTCTCCCAATCTGCCCTCGCTAACCGCACCAGCGTCAGTGAGGGCCTCGTCTACTTCTCCATGACCCAGGACGACCTGCCCAGCGCCACCTCCCGTCCCGACCCCATCGTCCCAGCTCCGCCTGTCGCCGGCACCGCCTCCGCTACCGCCGCCGGCAGCGCCAGCACCCTCAACGCCCTGCGCCTCTACACCACCGCCCGCATGACCGCCGAGCACCTGGCCGACGTCCTCAGCATCGCCGACCACCATTTCGACATGGCCAACGCCGCCGGCGTCCGCCGCGCCGACACCCCCTCCCACTACGACTTCTCCGCCGTCGGCTACGACCCCGCCCTGCCGCCGCACTTCCCCGTCCTCGCCGAGTGCAGCGACGACGAGAACGACGAGCCCGCCGCCACCGCCCGCACCCGTCGCGCCGCCCCCTGGCTGCCGAGCTCCTTCACCTGGAGCTCCACGCCGCCCGCCCGCCGCCGTCTGCGCCACAGCCGCCTGCCAGGCCTGGAGCCCACCCTGCTTTTCGAAACCGACGATCCACTCCCGGGCATGGGCAGGGGCATCTTTGCCGAGAGCAGCGATGATGACCTCGACGATGACGACGATGACGACGATGACGATGACGACGACGACGAGGCCGACGACGATGACGACGACGATGACGCGGAGGATCAAGACGACGACGACAACGACGACGACGACGACAACGACGGCCGCCGCGCCCTGAACCAGCTCTACGAAATGCAGGAAGCCGCCTACGCGACCGCCGCCGCTGCTGCCGCCTCCGTTGCCGCTGCTCCCTCTCGCCGTCCCGGACAGACCGCCGCCCGCCGCGAGAACGGAGACGGAGACGAGGACGACCACAACAGCGACGGCCACCACCACAGCCACGACGGTCCCCCGCCCCTGAGCCCCTCCGAGGCCACCGGCCCCGGCGGTGGTCCCGCCCGCTGGGCCAAGTTCAGCATCGAAAAGGACCGCACCAGCCACACCATCCGCTTCAACCCGCCCGTGACCGCCCGCTACATCCTGCTCAAGATGTGGAATCCGCGCAACGACATCCCCGGCAACATTGACATCCAGGGCGTCGTGGCCAAGGGCTTTGCCGGCCCGCGCTACTTTCCCTCGCGAGACCTGCGCTAGGGGACGGAGGAGACGGAGGAGACGGAGGAGACGTACAAAGACGAGACATGAGTGAACGATTTTACGCTTCTTTTCCATGCTTTTCCATGCTTCTCCATGCTTTGGGTTACCGGCTTTGCTGCGGTTTTGTTGTAAACCGACTCCTTTACAGATCAAGACCTGCAGGGTTGGATACGAGTTGTGCTTTTGTTTTCCCGCAGCATCGCACACCTTACGTCGCACTCGCTCGTCCTGCTACTCATTATGAGTCGACGCCGCATACAGCCTTGTGACTCAGAAATACGGCCGCTAATCCCTGGCGGGGTCGTAGCGCTGTACCAGGAGGGGCGAAGCCCGCAAAACCCTGCAGGCTTTGGAAGAGCACGTGATCAACGTAAGCCTGGTGGGGGCTTGCAAAGCGGCGACGATGGAATCCACCACTATAAAAAAATTGCCGTCCCCTCCTCTCAACTGCAAAGACGACATCTGCGACAGCACACGCCCGTCTTGCTCGAAACGACCTTGTGCTTCTTTGGCCTTTTTTTTTCTTCTCGGCCCGGAATCCCATATTTGACAAGCGCAAGCGCTTCAGATAGACAGAACCAACAGATCATCATGGCGGTCCGCGCGCAGTTTGAAAACTCCAACGAGTAAGCCGGGGCTGTATTTTGGGTTCTGGGTGGCGGCGCCGAGGCCTGACGCTGACGGTGACAGGGTTGGCGTGTTTGCGAACCTCACCAACTCGTATGCCATTCTGGCCATTGGTGCGAGCGAGAACTTTTACAGCATTTTCGAGGCCGAGCTGCAGGATGTGCTGCCCATTTGCCGGACGACGATTGCGGGCACGCGGATCGTGGGGCGGTTAACGACGGGGTGAGTTGGGAGGTGGGAGATGCACGGTTGACCACTGTTTCCGTCTTGGGGGGCACAAACGCTAACCCCCCCCCCCCCCCCCCCCAGAAACCGCAACGGCCTGCTGGTGCCGACGACGACGACGGACCAGGAGCTGCAGCACCTGCGCAACTCGCTGCCGGACGAGATCAAGATCCGGCGCGTCGAGGAGCGGCTGTCGGCGCTGGGCAACGTGATCGTGGCCAACGACCACATTGCGCTGGTGCACCCGGACGTCGAGCGCGAGACCGAGGAGATCATCGCCGACGTGCTGGGCGTCGAGGTGTTCCGCCAGACCGTGGCCGACAACGTGCTCGTCGGCTCCTACATGGCCCTCTCCAACCAGGGCGGCCTGGTCCACCCCAAGACGAGCGTGCAGGACCAGGACGAGCTGTCGAGCCTGCTGCAGGTGCCGCTGGTGGCCGGCTCCGTCAACCGCGGCAGCAGCGTCATCGGCGGCGGCATGGTCGTCAACGACTGGCTGGCCGTCACCGGCCTCGACACCACCGCCACCGAGCTGAGCGTCATTGAGAGCGTCTTCCGTCTCGGCGGCGACAGCGCCGGCGCCACCGGCCCGGGCCACATTAACACGGCACTCAAAGACACGATTGTCGAGTCGTTTTACTGAGGGGGAGAAGAAAAGGGAAAAAAAAAAGGAAAAAAGATGGAACGAAAAGAGAAGAAAAAAAAAGATACAAGGGCCCGAGCGGGCCCCCAAAGGATGGTTCACAGGATGGCGTCTGGCGTTTGTTCCCCATCAACATGGAAAGGGAGGGATTCTGGACATTTCCCTTTTTATTCCTTTTTTTTGTGGCCCCCTGTATTCCTCCGTATCTTACCCCGTGTCTTTTCGTTCTGCTTAGAGACGCGCTCATCGTAATGCATACTGGCGTTCTGCTGCCCACGTGTCTGTGTCTGTGTCTGGCCCGCCCGTTTTCCGAGTACGGACTCTTGCGATCGGGCTTTGAATTGCCTACATCAGACGGCAGCTTACCACTTGCTTCGTGGCCGCGCCGGAACGAGTGGTTTTCTGTCCGTTTTTGCGCAGGATCCACTGCCCGTGGGCTCATGCTGCGTTCGTCGGGCTTTGGAATGCTGCTCTGCGTGCCCGTCTCGCAACCAGACTTTACGAGGGCATTGGCCTGTCCGTTTTCACTCTTTTTTTTTTCTTCTTTTTTTTCTCCTTGTCCCAAAATTTCTCCTCTACGGCCGCGTTAGGCTTGTAGACTAGTCGCCCAGCTGAAAAACCGCCCCCCCCCCCTCCCCCCCGGGGCTGCCCGCTGTTAGCGTGCTCTCCGCGGCAACCGGGCTCTGTTGACACGCTGCACGGCTTCGCATCCTCCTGTAATTCAACCCACCTGCCTACTTCAAGACACAAGAGCCGCGCCTTCCCTCTCGACACCAAAGCCAGCCACGTCGCCCTCCCTCCTGCCTAGGCTGTGACGAACGCGTCGTTTATTGCTCCTCTCGGCGGATTTGCCAACTTTTTCTGCTCTCGTCTTCTTTACCCTCTCTTTTCACCAGTTGCACGATCCATTATCCGACTGGCAGCCACCACGATATAAATCGCTTACGAGTACTCCGTACTCGTACTCGCCGGCTCTCTCCTGGCCGCTGTCCCTTTCTCTCCTATTCCAATTACCCCCCCCCCCCCCCCGATGACGACGAGTTTCGTCGTTTTGCACCCTTGCTCTATCCCTCGCCCCCTTGACCTGATTTGCTCATCAGACCATGCCCAGGGACCCACGCTGCGACCGCTAGCATGAACGTCTCTCCCTCGCCCTCGCCACGTCGCCTGCAGCGTGTCCGGCCCTCCAGGACGCCTGGTGTCCCCGCCGGCCCCAGCGCTGATGGCGGCGATCATGGCCTGAATCGGCCTCTGTCTCCAGGCCCAGCACGCGATGTCACCCTTTCTTCGCCCGTCCAGCAGCGACGCGCTGCCGACCGGCCAGTTTCGTGCTACGGCTCCTACAGTGCCTACGCCAAGGACCGCGGTTTTACCGACATCACCACCGCGCTGCATCCCGTCGAGGAGTACCACAACGGCTTTGCCAACGCGGACGCAGCTCCTGCCGCCACGCCCCCTCGGCCGCCCGCCTCGTCGCCCTTCCCCTCGCTCACCTCGGCCTCGCGGGCCTTTCTCTCCCACCGCCGCCAGCAGTCGATCCCGAACCTGCTGCCGGCCGTTGCCTCCATCGGCAAGACTCTGGGCCGGGCCATCTCGCCGGACCGCAGGTCGGCTCCCGCTCGGCCACCGATCCCAGTGTACACGCGAGCCGACGATCGCAGCGACGAAGACGAAGAAGCCAGCAGCAGCGGCAGCAGCATCACCAGCAGCAGCGACGATTCCGACGACTCGGACGGTTCCTACGACTCCGACCGGGAAGACCAGGACAGCCGCACCATGGGATCCTATCTCGGGAACACGGGAACCCGACGCAATGCCGACATTTTCACCACCTACACCAGCAGCAGAAACCGGAACCGAGCCAACAACGCCAACAACGCCAACGCCGAGCCCAGCAGTCCAGCACCAGGCGGCCTAGCGTCCTGGCTCACACGAGGAAAGTCTGTCAGCCCAGACCGTGCCGCACCATCACGGGGCACGACGCCAGAGCCGTCATCGGCAGCAACATCACGCGGGCCGGCCGGCGGGGACAAGAACCGCACCCTCTCCTTTGCCAGCTCGGCGCCCGGGACACCAAGAGTCGCCGTTCCAATCCCCTCTCTGCCACCGTCTGGCGCCACGTCGCCTTCGCGCTTTTCCCAGCTGGCCATGTCCATGACGGCCACGATTTCGCGGCTGACGCAGCAGTCACCAACGAGCCCTGGTGCCATGCCGGCGAGCCGGCGGCAGGCGCTGGAGCAAGACGAGATGTACCGGCTCGATCTCGAATCCGCCCTGTTCCCGGGAGGCCTGCCAGGAGAGCGAGACGCCTTCTCGCCGGCCGCCTTTAAGAACCTGCAAGCCAACGCGCTGGGCGTCTTGACGCGTATGCAGGCGGCCTACCGGCAGCGAACGGAGGCGATGCTCGACCTGGCGGGGGAAAAGAGCGCCCGCGACGAGGAGCTCGAGGAGGCGGAGACGCGAGTGGAAAATTTCAAAATGCAGCTCGAGGGCATGGCACGAAAGGCAGCCCGGCAGGAGGAGGACGTGAAGGTCCTCAGGGCGGAGCTTGCGGCCGAGAAGAAGGCGCGCGCCCGGGAGCGGGCGATGCTGATGGCTGCAGACGACGACGACCAGACAACCATTGGCCTGTCGGAGGACCTGGGCGTCGACGAGGCACAGCGGCGGCAGCAGCGGGACAAGTGGCGCAAGAGCCTCAAGTCGGACGGCAGCTACGACGACACGGATGAGGGCGATGAGGAGAGCACGCCGGACGACGAGAGCAGCGTATTTTCGCGTTCGCGGAGTCCGACGATCGCAGCGAGCATGGCCTACGAGAGCGTCGACGCACCCGCACACCCGCGGGTGGCCGCGCTGGGCTCCCAACGCGCAACACGGCCGACCACGCCGTCGCAGCCGCTGAACACGTTCCAGAAACTGGTCAAGAACGTGACGGCGGCCATGAAGGAGGAGGACCCCGATGCGAGGGGGCCGTCCAGCTGCCAGAACTGCCGCGGCCAGGACGTCAGCTTTGCCTGGAACACGGTCAGCGTGCTGCGGGACGAGAACAGACATCTGAAGCAGCGGGTCGGCCAGATGGAGGCGGCCGTCGAAGGAGCGCTGGATGCGGTCCACGGCATTGGGCTCGGCTACTAGCTGCGGCCGGCCTCGCATGCTTTTCCTTCTCGGTGCGTAATAGGGTTCCGATCACGAGGATCGCGAATAGAATGATTGCGTTATGGGCGTGGTGGCTTGGAACAGGTTGGCTTGGAACAGGTTGGCTGCGGAACGGCAGCTGGTAGATCTCTAGCGGCAGCCTTTTTATTTGTTCTACATTTTGGCTTCATTTTGGCTACATTTTGGCTCTGTGGTTCTACAACGCATACACAAGTAGCATCTGAAACGGAATGCGTATTTTCATGAATTTTGTATTGGAGTCGTAAGATCCTTTCGTCTCGCGCCTAGTATATACACAGAGACCCGGGAGGCCGCTGCACGCCGCCATGGCTCTCCCGCTCTGTAGTCCGATAGAGCCCGATCAATGGTGCTCCTCGGCGTGGCCGTGGCTGTGGTCCTCGGTGAGGAACATGTACTCATAGCCGCAGTAGGCGGCAAAGGCGACAGAGGCAATGCCGAGGCCGGGCAGGCCCTTGCGCAGCCGGTTCCAGCGGGTGAAGTAGCCCTGGTAGCGCCAGGCCTCGCTAGAGGTGTCAGCAGGCCACGGGGCGAACATTGGCTTGGAGGAAAAGAGAGGCCAGACGTACTACCGCCCCCACGGATCGTATCGCGCGGGCCCGCTGGCCTTGTGGAAGGCATTGATGTCGAAGCCGGTAATGTTGCGCTCGGGGCCGCCGTGCGACCGGAGTATTCTGCAGGGCGCGGGTGGTCAGCGCGCTGTTCCGTCTCGCGGGTGTCTTGTGGTTCTTGTGGTTCTCGCGGGTCTCGCGAATCTCTCGGCTCTTCCGATCCGGGACTTTCTCTCGCTCGCTGGGCGGGCGCTCACGGGCGCGGTCGGCGCTCACCTGGACGGATACATGGCGATAAAGTCGGCCAGACGGACGGAATGCACGTGTCGGAGGATCGGCCAGGGCGTGTTGCGGGATCGCGAGGGTGCGGGAAGCAAATGGGTGGTGGACGGGAGACAGAGACGGGCGAAATAATCAAACGCTTCGGATTGGGCGGTGTTGGCTGGGAACCGTGCGTAATACGGTTATTCGGAGAGATGCGCACGGCTCTACTCGTACTTGTACGATGGGCCACAGTCAGCAGGTCCGGTGGGGCGCTCCAGACGCCCGGATTAGCAGATAACCCGAGAAGCCAGTGCACGAACCAGCGATACAGGACCTCACAAGCGCCCTCCAAGCAAAGACTTGCCAACGACAAAGTCGCCCCAACCTATTGTGCAAAACGTCCAGCCACGACCCCTGCAACCAGCACAAGTTCTCGACGGCAAGTAAAAATTAGAACAGACCTGCACAGTCGCGCTTCGAAATTTTGCCGAGTTCCAGCCCGTTCTTGACGCGACCGCGTTCAGCCCAACATTGGGGAAACGGCAGGCCAACGGCCAGAGGTGGGTTTTGCGGTTTTGCGAGCCTTGTGGGTGGGCGGCGGGCCCCCAATGGAGGGCCGAGTGAGCGGGAGCTGACGGGTTTTGTGCGGGCGCAGAAGGTGCAGCGAGCGCGGCCAACGCAGCAGACGCGACAGCAGAGAGACAGAGAGACAGAGAGACAACGGAAGGACGGAAAGACGTCAAGACGGAAACGAGCGAGTTGGAGAGAAGCGGGACATTTTTGCGAGCTGGTGTTCGTCTTCCGAATGCATTACTGGGGATAGGGACATCAGCAATCGCATAGCATGCCTCCGCCGGTGTCACGGTTCCAGAGCGGGCCGAACACCATTTCGCCGTACCACCAGCAGTTCTCAGCACATCTGCAGAGCGGCCACCCAGGCGGGCAGCATCCACTGGGCCAGCAGGCGTATCTGGGCCCGAACGCGGCGGTGGCGGCCGCAGCAGCGGCGGCGGCGCAGCTGAACAGTCCGTTTGGCGGCAATGGCGCGTTGAGTCTGGCGGCGGCGGCGTCGGCCGGCGGGATGAATACGGGCGGCGGCTTTGGGGTGGGTATGGGCGGCGATGCGTCCGGGCTGGCGAGCCAGGCGGCACGGATGGGGTTCGCGCACGGGGCACAGCTGCAGCTGCAACAACAGCAGGCACAGCAGCAGCAGCAGCAGCAGCAGCAGCAGGCGCAGCAGCAGGCACAGGCGGCGGCGGCACAGCAGGTTGCGGCCCAGCAGCAGCAGCAGCAGCAACAACAACAGCAGCAGCAGCAGCAGCAGCAACAGTCGCAGCAGCAGCAGCAGCTGCACCACCAGCAGGTGCAGGCGGCGGCGGCAGCGGCGGCGGCGGCGGCGGCGCATCAGCACCACGGCCACCACCCGCAGATGCAGGTACTGGGCGACATGCACGCGGGCCGGATGCAGACCAAGGGGCGGATACGGGAGGTGTGGAAGCACAACCTGGTGGAGGAGATGGCGGCGCTGCGGGATCTGGTGGACAAGTATCCGTACATTGCCATGGTGAGTTTGATCTTTTGCCGAAAAAAAAAAGAAAAAAAGAAAAAAAGAAAAAAAGAAAAAAAGAAAAAAAGAAAAAAAAATGACGCTGACAAGACAGGACACGGAATTTCCCGGTGTGGTGTCACGGCCGATGGGCAGCTTCCGGGGCAAGAGCGACTACCACTACCAATGTCTGCGGACGAACGTGGACCTGCTCAAGGTGATCCAGATCGGCATCACGCTGTTCAACGAGGACGGCGAGACGCCGCCGCCGCGGCCGGCGTCGGACGCGGGCTCGGAGCTGGGCGGCCCGCTGGGGGCGGCGCTGAGCGGGCGACGGGCAGGCACGGCGGCGGGGGCGCTGCCGTACTCGTGGCAGTTCAACTTCCGGTTCTCGCTCAAGGACGACATGTACAACCAGATCTCGATCGAGTCGCTGGTGCAGGCGGGCATTGACTTTCCGGGCATGGAGCGCGACGGCATCGACCCGGTGGACTTTGCGGCGCTGCTGATCCCGTCCGGGCTGGTGTGCTTTGAGAGCGTGCACTGGATCTCGTTCCACGGCGGCTACGACTTTGGCTACCTGACGAAGCTGCTGCACTGCAAGCCGCTGCCGAGCGACGAGATCGAGTTTGACCAGATCATGAAGCTCTACTTTCCGTCGACGTACGACGTCAAGCACCTGATGAAGCACGCCATCCGGCTGCACAACACGGGCCAGCTGGGGCCGGCCGACCCGACGGCGGCCGAGGTGCTGCAAAAGTTTGAGCACAAGTCGGGACTGGAGAGCGTGGCCGAGGCGCTCAAGGTGAAGCGCGTCGGCGCGGCGCACCAGGCCGGCTCCGACAGTCTCCTGACGGGCCGCGTGTTCTTCCAGATGCGCGACAAGATCTTCCGCGGCGAGATCCCCGACGAGCAGGTCGGCAAGGTGTGGGGGCTCATGGTGCCGGACGTGGCGCCGGTTCCGGGCGTGGTCGGCACGCTGGGCTTCAGCACGGGGGGCCATGGCGGTGGCGGGGGCAACGGCGGCAATGGGGGAGCCGGGGCCGGAGCCGGAGCCGGGGCCGGAGCCGGGGCGGGGGCAGGCACGGCAGCGGACGGCACAGCGGCCAACGGCACGACCAACGGCACAGCCAACGGCACGACCAACGGCACGGCCAACGGCACGCCCAGCACGCCGCACACGGCGACGGTCGGGCTGGTCAACACGCCGGCGGCCGGCAGTCACAACACCAACAGCATGGGCATGGGGCCTATGACGCCCGGCGGCGGCGGCGGTGTGTTTGGCAGCTTTGCGTTTGGCGGCAACCGGTGAGAGAGGGAGAGCAAGGGAACTGGAGGACCGGCGGGGCGGTTCCGTGTATCGTAGCTCGTTTTTGTGTTTTTTTTGTGTTTTTGTGTTTTTATTCTTTTTCAGTCCTCTTTTCACGGCGAGGGAAAAGGGAGGGATGGGCCCAGGTGTTTTCGAGTCCGTCACTGCATTTTTACGTGTTTCCCTAGTTGCCAGTGTATGCTGTATACCTTTTTCGTGTGGATTGGGAGGGAGGGGGGGTGAGAGTGAGGCCGACTGAGAGACCGTCTACGAGGCCGTGGACTGAGGCCGTCTGGGATTGATGCTAGTAAAAAAAAGGCTGTCAAAGGCTTGTGCAGCAGGTTGTGTGGACTGTCACGTGGACTGTCACATGATCCTTAACGTGACCAGGTGGGGGAATATCAACCCTTCCTCTTCCCCACTCTAGCTCTTTGAATTCATGCCCTTTTCACACTACAAATCTGATCAGTTTGACACAGTATTACTCGTAGTAGAAAGGCCTATGCATGAATGGACGCTAGCGCTAGAAACAGTGGAAGAACGGAAACAGTAGCGCAGCTCCGCCCCGCTCAGAAAATGTACACCTTGGCCAGCTTGTCGGCGGCAAAGACGTCGCCGGTGCGCAGGTCCTTGATGAAGCCGGGGGGGAGGCCGGCCTTGCGGGCGTAGTCGTCGAGGCGGGCCTGGCTGTAGACGCGGCCGTTGGGCAGCATCATGGTGTCCTGTTCGGCGTGGCTCTTGCTGTGGTGGGCGTAGGGGACGTGGCGGGCGAGCTCGTTGAGTTCGGGCGAGCAGATGGGGCAGACGGAGGCGCCGATCTGGGGGGGCGTGGCGGCAGCCGTGGTCGTGTCTTTGGGCGTGGCCAGGGCGAGAGGGGGGCCCCCCGAGGTCGGGTCGTGTCCAGCGAGGCCCGAGGACGGATGGCAGGCCGGCGTCTTGAGGGCGGACAGGCCGGACGAGAGGGCGTGGTGCAGCAGCGGGGCCGGCGGCAGGGCGAGCAGCTGGTAGTAGGTGGCCGTGAACAGGTCGGCGAGCGCGTTCCAGCGGTCGGGGCTCCAGAGGGCGGCGTACTCGGGCGGGGCGTCGTCGGGCGGGTAGCAGAGCAGGGCCGTGGCCTGGCGGCACTCGGCGGAAAAGGCGGCGTGCCAGGGCGCCAGGTGGCGGCGCGCGTGGGCAATGGCGTCGGCCAGGCGGGCGGGCTGGCGCGTGCGGGCGAGCTCGACGTACTGCTGGTAGCGCAGCTTGAACTCGAGCGGGCTGTCCATTTTGCGGAGCTCCTTTTTGTTGTCGGCGCACCAGGCCAGGGCCTCGACGACGCTGTGGTCGGCCAGCAGGCGGGCGCGCACGCGGCGCATCTGGCCAAAGGTGTCGAGGTCGACGAGGTGGCGGAGGGGGGCGGGAGACGAGGACGAGGAGGACGAGGAGGACGAGGACGTGTCGTCATCAAGTTCTGTCTTTTCATCCACCGCCGCCACCAGCGCCTCCGCACTCCCCCCGCAGCCCGTCCGCAGCAGATAGTCCACCAGCAGCCGGTCCAGCCGCCGCCGGCTCCACGTCTCGTAGGCCACGTCGTCCAGACTGTGCATCGCCGCCAGCTCCGCCAGGTGCGCCGCCCGCGCATTCACCTGCTCGTACAGCCGCGCCTCCTCGGCCGCCCCCGCCGCCAGCTTGCGCTTCACCCCCCGCAGCCGCGTCACCATGGCATCCAGCCCGCGCAGCGCCTCGCCCGACGACGTCCGCCCGTCCAGCCCCGCCGTCGCCGCCTCCCGCAACGCGTTCTTGACCGCCGCGCTCTCCTTTTCCACCGTAAAGTGCGCCGACCGGAAGTCGTTGCGCAGCAGCTCATACGGCAGCCGCAGCAACGGCTGGTCCTGGGGTGGGGTCAGTCGAGAGAGGTCAAGGGGGGGGCAGATCAGTCGAGAGAGGTCAAGGGGGGGCAGATAAGTAGCTCAGTTGCCCAAAGGCCCAAGACCCAGGAATCACAGAGCTCTCTCCATAAACGCACCAGCAGCAGGTGGTTCGCCTTGTCAATCTTGGACGCCTGTGGGTTCGCCATCGTTGGTCGTCGCCGGTTGTGGTGCAGATGTGACGGTGTCGTCGCCACGATCGATGACGAGGGTCCGAGATGTCTCCACCCAAGGTCGTGGTCACCTGACGCGTCCCAGCCATAGAATGCCAAGCCCGCTCGCCAGGCAAGAAAAGCGGGCGTCCATTTCCGAGCAAAGAATCGGCTGATCTAATCCGCTTCTCTCTTAATACTGTATTTTCACCCTATTGATCAGACTGTACAAGGCACTGTACGAAGAATCCTACGTCGTACAAGACTTGCCCAAGGCCCTGGCTTTTCTGGCTTTCCCCCGAGCTCCAAACTCTATATTTAGCTGGGCTTGGCAGTTACTAAGCTTCCTTGGTCGTTTCGCGCCCGTGGATGTAACGAATGACCTGCGGAAGAGGCCAGGCAAGCGCAACTGTCGGCTCGCCAACAGTGTCGCTCGACGTCAGCGTGTCGATGATGATCACCGCAACATAGCCTCCGATCGCCGTGAAAATATGCCACCTGTTTACATCAGTTATGATACCCAGGAACGTGGTCCAGCTTTTGCATACCAGCCGTGGAGCTCCAACAAAAAGGCCAGCGGCAGGCCAACCGATTGCCGCATGTCCGTCAGAGCCCAGCAGGCAAACGAGTCGATGAGCCAGACAAAGTATCCAAACACGAAGCTCACTGGATTCATATCAGCAACACCATCCCACAGCCCCGCGAGTCCAGGGTACACTCACCCAGCCCAAAGAGAAGCAGGCCGCGAAGCGTCTCCTTGGCCCGAGGGTCGGTGCTCTGGGAAATGATCTTCCACGCCCCGGCCGCCAGCAGGTACACCTCCAGGCCAAAGCTCGTGGCGTGCAGCAGAAACTCGTCCATGAGCATGTGCGTGGCGATCACAACGGTGAACAGCACAGACAGGACGATGCCCACCACGCGAGCATAGGCCGCGCTCTTCTTGTACGTCATGATGCGGTAGAGGATCGGCGTGGTCAGGAGGTGCATGGAAAACTCGTCCGCTAAACAGGCCATGTCAGCAAGAGGACACAACGGACACGCACGCATCAAGGAAACTTACACATTTGCGTGTGGTACTTTAACGTCATGTGGTAGCCGGCCGAGCAGAGGCCAATACCGATCAATCCGAGATAGGACACGGACCGAGAGAGCGCATTGGCCTTGCCGCGGAGGTGGCAGAGGCCAAAGATGCCATAGCCCGCTAGTGGCAGCCTGTCAGCGCGACCTACTCCGTATGGCACCGACACGCCTTTCCAAAACTCCCACACCTACCAAAGACGAGGCTGCTCAGCGTGTTGATGAACTCGGCGATGAACCGCGTAATTACATAGTCCTGTCGGTTAGAGGACAAGACGACGGCAACACGTCACACACACCAGCACTCCGCACCTCTTCGCAGAAGCTAAACCACCCGTTAACCGCAGGCCGGTACATTGTGTGATTGTGTGACGAACTTCAAATAAGAGGTCTTGGCACCCCAAAAGGGCACCACTTCGAGCGCATCCATCGCAATGGCTTGGCAAGGCGGGGCTGAAAGCAGCGGTCTAGACGGCCTCTCGACGAGCCCGGATTCGCAGGACGACAGCGCTCGGCCACAAACAGCCAAAATTTGAAAATGAAAAGAAAGAAAGAGCGCGGATTACGCGTAGTGCCTGTAGACTGTGCCCCCGAGGGGTTTCCAATGTGCTTAAATATGCGAGAAAGAGGGACCCCGTTTTCATTGGCTAGCCTTCCTTGGTTGCAGAGGCGCGGTTTCTGCGCGGCAGAGCGTACTCCGTATTACTCGTACTCGTACTTGCCGTCGGGCTGAGCACCCGCGCCCGGGCGTCTGGCCAGTCGTGCTTCCCCGACCAGGTCGTCAACGCAGCCCAACAGACAGCAGCAGCCTGTCAGACTTGGTACTTGTGTGCCACAGGTGCTGACGTCCCACTAACACCCTTTGTACACTGCTGTTTCTGCCTGAGGCAGCAGCACCGGCCGCCGAGCTAGCCTGTTGACGTCAAGTCCGATGCATCCGAGCCGGAACGATGCCGAAACGGGCAGAGTCACGTGCTTTTCTCGCTGAAATGAAATGTAATCTTACAACGCGACGGCCAATCACACCACCGCATTACAACCCTCCCGCGTTCGCGCCTGGGATTGGCTGGAATACGGTACTGTTGGTTGGGAAGTGGGCTCGCAGCCAGAGGTCAGCTCACGTGTTTGCATTCCGCCCCGTGATACAGTACGTCGTAACCCTCTGGTGTTGGTCACGGGAGAAAAAGTCAGGTGTGCCCACGCGCAAAAGCAGCGAGTTTTCTGCTGTGCGCAATTCCTCGTCTGCCTCTTCGGACCCAGAAAGAGGCCGAGAGGACAAGCAAGCCAAGAAAGCCGAGGCCTAAAAGTTTCTCTGTCGCAGGGGAAAAAAAAAAGGTCTCATCCTCCGCATTTCCCGTCCTCGACACGCACAAGGGGACACTTTGCCTCACGTCGCCCCAAAATCCAAAATACGGGACCCCCCCCCCCTTCTAGCCCCGCCTTTTCTTGTTTTCCTTATTAATTCGCCAGACCCCGTGCCATCCACGTGCTTTTCTCCTCTGCTTCTCCTCTCGCTCCCCTTCCTCTCCCAGTCAACAAAATCTCGTGAAGCATCACCTGACATTGGAATTTCCACGGCCAAATCGCAGTTCATCAACCAAGTACATAGGTACGTGCAGCGATTTGCCCTTTTTTTTTTTCCTGACAGACTTTGAGAATCTCCTGTGCGATCGCGTCTGCTGTCTCCTGCCCTGCCGTACTTTACTGTTCCTGTTTTTTTTTTGTCGTCGCGATCGCAAGACAGTGTGAACGTGTTCACGCGCCTGGTCTCTCTGCGCATCGACGCTCTCCATTTGACCCACCTTTTGCTTTTGGCCACCGTCCTGGGCCAAGTTGCGCGACGAGTGGCGCCCACGTCCCAACTGGGCGACAGCATC
Source organism: Leptographium galeiforme (assembly GCA_004028395.1). Classification (NCBI taxonomy): domain Eukaryota; kingdom Fungi; phylum Ascomycota; class Sordariomycetes; order Ophiostomatales; family Ophiostomataceae; genus Leptographium; species Leptographium galeiforme. The sequence continues at coordinate 16,630 of RQWE01000188.1, forward strand.
GCCCACGATTGCGCGTCGTCGCGGACAGGACGCGCGACTCGGATTGCGCGTGTTGTGTGCTTGTCTGCGTGGCCGTCGCAAGTCGCTCGGGGCCGTGATGGGAGCGCGTCGAGTTGTTTTCTGATTTCTGTGTCTGTCTGTGTCTGTCTCTTTGTTTTTCAGAGTCTCGTCCCTCTCTTCTACAGTCTCCCTTTACGGTCGCTACGCTGGCACGATTCCCCTCTAACGAGTTTCAGCCATGGCCGACACTGCGCAGCAGCAGGCCGATCTGCTCGGCAGCCCGCCGCAGAAGAGGAAGCGCGGCGCCGAGTCGGCGTCACCAGACGCGCGGCGGATCAAGCGCGGCACGTCGGTGTCGGCGCCGGGCGCGGGCGTGCTGACGCAGGGCCTCGAGCCGGCGGCCACGGCCTTTATGGAGGCGACGACGGGCGCGGGCGCGGCCGAGGCCATGACGGCGGCCGAGTTTGGCGTGATGACGGGCGGCGGCGTGGAGCACAGCGACGCGGCCAGCGCGGCGCTGGCGTCGTCGACGGCGGCGGCGGCGCTGGGCAGCATGTACCCGACGCTGCACGTGCCGCAGTCGACGGAGGAGACGTTTGCCAGCCAGCAGATTGACGGCGGCGACGGGTCGCAGCAGCAGCAGCACCACCACGACGTGTCGGCCTACGGCGCGGCCGACGTGACGGGCGTGACGTCGGACGGGCTGTCGGCGCTGGAGGCGAGCACGGCCGGCGGCAGCAACGGCATGGGCAAGCGGCCGATTGCCGGGATCCAGGTGAAGCCGGCCGTGGGGACGGACGAGTGGCACAAGATGCGCAAGGACAACCACAAAGAGGGTGGGTGATTTTTGCGGCGTTGGGACAAGGCGGACACCCCGGACCCAGGCTAACCATCCCAGTGGAACGACGGCGTCGCGAGACCATCAACGAGGGCATCAACGAGCTGGCCAAGATCGTGCCCGGCTGCGAGAAGAACAAGGGGTCGATCCTGCAGCGGGCGGTGGTGTTCATCACGCAGCTCAAGGAGAACGAGACGCAGAACATTGAAAAGTGGACGCTGGAGAAGCTGCTCACGGAGCAGGCCATTGCGGAGCTGTCGGCGTCCAACGACAAGCTCAAGGTCGAGGTCGAGCGGCTGTACCGCGAGCTGGAGACGTGGAAGCGCGTCGCCCAGAACGCGGGCCTGCAGCCGCCCGACGAAAAGACAGAGCCGCCCAGCTGAGGGGGCCGCGGTGCAGCCATTCGCACGCGCGCGCTTTCTCTCTCTCTCTCGTCACTCTCTCTCGCGTCCTTTCTTGTTCCTTGGGCCACGGCGCTTCTTTGCCCTTCTATTCCCCTCGTTTCATGTGGCCACCCCCTCTGGCACGACTTTCCTTGTCCAATGGCATGGTCCCGAACGGCACGACACGAATGTCCGGCGGCAGGCCGGACGGTATGCGGCGCGTCTGTTTTTTTTTTCTTTTTTTTTCTGGCTTTTTTCGTCTCTCTTTTTTTCTTCGTATTTTTTTTTGGTCTTCCTTCTCTGTTTGAAAGCGGACAGCGCATGGGAATCATGTGCATGTGTGCATGATGGTGCAAGGGACGGAACGGTGCAAGGTGTTTTTTTTTTTTTTTTCATTTTCTCTGCGGTTTCCGTCCGCATCGGCTTTGTTCTGTAGGTTGTGTAGTTGTTCTGCGCACGTTATTAGCACGCAAAGCTAGCTGGTCAATGCGAAAACGGTCACTCTCTCTCTTGGTGGACACCAGCGATGTCGGCGCGGCACGGCCATGACGACAGCCGCCAGCGCCGCCCGCATCGCCAGCGATTTCCGGATCGGCGGCGATCCACGAAGAGGGTAGGGGCATCCTCGTTCGCATATATGCCCAACGGGTGCACAAGTCCGATCGCGTGGAACTGCCCCAATGACGGCAAGGGGGGCGAGGTCGCTGCGGTTCGCGGCCTCGCTCCGGAACCGAGGGGCGTCGAGGGGCGTTGGGTTCCATGACCACCGCGAGGCCCAGCCAGGCCAGCCAGGGCCAGCCAGGGCCAGCCAGGCCAGCCAAAAAACCGCCACAGGGCAGCGAAATGCACCAATGGCAGCGGCCGATAGCAGATGCGCAGAGAGCCGGCGCCGCGAGGCCCAGACGCCGTCGGAAGCGGACAATCGCGGTAGCGTCCCAATCGGGAAAGTCGATGCGAGCGCGCCTGCGCCCAGGACCCTCCGATTTTTGCAAAAATATGGAAATTTCGCAGCGCCCGTGCTGCGGCTATCGCTCTTCTCCGCACGCCGCAGCGGCAGCACGGGCACGAGCCCGGATGATAAGGCCCAGAAAGGGTTTCCCCCTCCCCACCTCCCTCCGATACGGGCCTGCTGACCCCCAGCGGCCGATGAGGGGCTGTTTTTTTGGGGGCTTTTTTGCTTTTTTTTTGGTGTATTTTGGCGTAGCTGCAGCGGCGACAACCAATGGCAAGTGCGGCCTTCCATTGGCGCGGCCAACGTAATACACGGGGGCAGCAACGATCGTCCACCCCCCCCCCCCCCCCCCCCCCCGCCCTCCTCCTTCCCTTTGTAGGCTTTAAAAACGAACAAGCACCCTCTTCGCTTCGTCCTTCTACTTTCTCTCCCAGCATCTATCCCCTTCAGGCTGTGCCATTGGCAGGTGACAAGACAAAGAGACCAAGCAGAACAGCCGAAGCGGGAAAAAAAGACCAACCAGAGCTAAATCAACATATAAGCTGGACGGTAGTCTCGGCTGGTGTGGACCGCGTGCTCGCGCTCGTTTTTGTGTTTCCGTTTCGTCATCGGTCATTCTCTTGTCTCGTTTCCTCGGCCTCAATTGAACGATCGGCTCCGAACTTCACCCCCTCCTTCTCACCCCCCCCCTCCCAAAGTATAAAGCATGGCCACCGCAGCCCTGCGAGGCGCCAGCAGCCGTCTGGCACAGCGCGTTCTCAGATCTCCCTCGACGGCCCTGCAGACTTCCTCCTCCTTCTCGTCGACCTTCCTGACCTCTTCCACCTCGTGCTCAGTCCGTCTGCGCGCCATGGGTTCTGCTCCCTACTCCTCGGGCGCGCTGCAGGTGGCGACGCTGCTGGCCACCGAGCCGGCGGCGCCGTCCGTCCAGGGCTCGTTCCCGGGCCCCAAGGCCAAGGCCATCGCGGCCGACCTCGACAAGGTCTTTGACACGCGGGCGCTCAACATGGTGGCCGACTACTACAAGTCGCGCGGCAACTACATTGTCGACCCCGATGGCAACACCCTGCTGGACGTCTACGCCCAGATCGCCTCCATCCCGCTCGGCTACAACAACCCGGCGCTGCGGGCCGTCGCCGAGAGCGAGGCCATGGTCAACGCCCTCATCAACCGTCCCGCCCTGGGCAACTTCCCCTCGCACGACTACGCCACCGTCCTGCGCGACGGCCTGCTCAAGGTCGCCCCCGCCGGCTGCAACCAGGTCTTTACCGCCCTCGCCGGCTCCGACGCCAACGAGACCGCCTTCAAGGCCGCCTTCATGTACCGGCGCCAGCGCGAGCGCGGCGGCCCCGACGTCGACTTCACCCAGGAGGAGCTCGACTCCGTCATGGAGAACAAGGCCCCCGGCGCCTCCCAGCTCTCCATCCTCTCCTTCAAGACCGGCTTCCACGGCCGTCTCTTTGGCTCCCTCTCCACCACCCGCTCCAAGCCCATCCACAAGCTCGACATCCCCGCCTTTGACTGGCCCCAGGCCACCTTCCCCCACCTCAAGTACCCCCTGGCCGACCACGTCGAGGAGAACGCCGCCATCGAGGCCGCCTCCCTCGCCGAGGTCGAGGACCTCATCCTCCACTTCCACGCCCCGCCCGCCGCCGTCATCGTCGAGCCCGTCCAGTCCGAGGGCGGCGACAACCACGCCTCCCCCGCCTTCTTCCAGGGCCTGCGCGCCATCACCCGCAAGCACGGCGTCCTCCTCATCGCCGACGAGGTCCAGACCGGCATCGGCGCCACCGGCAAGTTCTGGGCCCACGAGCACTGGGGCCTCACCGACCCCCCCGACATGGTCACCTTCTCCAAGAAGGCCCAGGCCGCCGGCTACTACTTTGGCGACGCCGCCCTGCGCCCCAACAAGCCCTACCGCCAGTTCAACACCTGGATGGGCGACCCGACCCGCGCCCTCCTCTTCCGCGGCATCGTCGACTACATCGAGGCCAACAACCTCGTCGCCCGCACCGCCCAGGTCGGCGACTACCTCTTTGCCAAGCTCGAGGCCCTCGCCAAGAAGTACCCCGACGACTTCAAGAACCTCCGCGGCAAGGGCAAGGGCACCTTTATCGCCTTTGACAGCCCCCGCCGCGACGAGTTCCTCAAGCGCGCCAAGAGCTTCGGCATCAACGTCGGCGGCTGCGGCCCCACCGCCGTCCGCCTCCGGCCCATGCTCATCTTCCAGGAGAAGCACGCCGACATCCTCGTCGACGCCTTTGAGAAGCTGGTCGCTTCGTGGGACAAATAGATGGGACACTTGTCTCCCATCGGCCACGCGCATGGAAACGGCTTCTGCTTATGTAATCACCACCTGCTAGCACTTAAACTTTATACAGGCGGACAATGCGTCCCCAAGATTGAATGAAAAAAAGCGTAAACGTAAATGTCCTCGTCCGTCTGCCGTCCGCGTGAACGCCTGTGGGGGAGGCCGCCCGCCAGCCTATGCAAGAGAGCAGCCACCGCAAGATGCAAGAGAGTAGCCACCGAAAGAATCGCAAACAAGCGCGAGAGCAAAACACGTGATATAGAGAGAAACCCAGGTCACATGTCAAGATACCAACTCAATCCCAAACAACAACATCAGTGCCCAATCACCTCCGTCGGCAGCGGCTGCGACTCTCGCTGCAGCTGCTCCAGGCCGTTGCTCTGCTCCTCCTCAAAGGCCCGCATGGCCTCTGCGTTCTCCCGCATCAGCTCCTCTTCCTGCTCGCGCATCAGCCGCTCCTCCTCCGACGGGTCCTTTTCCTCAGGCGGCGGCGGCGGCGGCGGTGGCGGTGGCGGTGTGAGTGCCTCGCCGTCCGTCATCTCGTCGTCCTCCCGGAGCCGCTTGTGCAGCGACGGCGGCGCCTCCTGTGACAAGCTCGGCGACAACGACTCGCCCCCTTTTTCGGCATTTTCGACCGTTTCGGCTTTGTCGACCTCCTGCTGCGGTCCCTCGCTGCCGGCACGCTTTCGCTTGCGGCCAGACGAATCTGGCGACTCGTTCTCGTCTGCTAATGCCGAGTCGGCCTTGCTGGCAGCACCCCCACTGGCGAGAGCGGCCGCAGTCGCAGCTGGACCGCGGTCCGGCGCATCGGTCATGGTCACGTCGCGCGTGGCCGTAGAAAAATCAGCCGGCGTGACCGCCGCCGCTGCTGCTGCCGGCGTCGCGTGGCGCACGTCCTGGTTTGCCTTTTTCTTCTCATGCTCGCCATACTTGGCGACCGCCCGCTCGAAAAAGTCCTTGACGTACGCCTTGACCTTTTTCTCCACGCGCGGCGAGATCGTCGTCGGATCGTCGACCCGGTTGTTCTTGAAGTCGGAGGCCACCAGCTTCTTACTGATCTCCTTTGCCATCTTCTTCAGCTCCTCCTTAGGCAGCCGGTTTCGAAAGCGGTCCATAACGCTCCGAATGTGCGGGGAGAGCTGGAACGGTCAGACAGCGGAACGGCGGAACAGCAGAACAGACCAAAGAGGACATACCGTATTTTCGTAGATCCGCATCTGTTTCTCGGCCGGATAGGCACGCCACCGGTCCTTTTTCGACTCGGCTGTCGGCGTATTTGCCGCCGCCGCCGCCGCCGCAACCGGCGCTGCTGCTGGGGCTGTGGCGTGGGGCGATGGCCGTGCCGTATCGTCCTTGACAATGCTGTTGATAATGTCCTGGACGGCGTCGCTCTGCTGCTGCGCCCGCGATGGCGCCTTGTCCGCCGGCTGTGTTGGTCGCTTCCAAGTGGCCGCCCGGCCCGCCGCGTAATAGTACGTCGTGCCGTTGGGGTCCTTGGCCTCGAACCAGCCGGACGGCAGCCCGTGGCCGGACGGGGTGGCCGCCCCGGCAGCCGGTCCCGCCAATCCGCGCCGGGGGCCCCGGGGCGAGTTGATATTAAGATTACCGTTATTGTAGAAGCTGGCGTTCCGCTGCGGAATCGTGCTGCGTGGGCCCTTGGGGATGGCCATTCCGTGAAAGGGCGACAAGGCCGCGCGGTGTGCCAACGAGCGAGCGGGACCGCTGCTGCTGCTGTTGTTGTCGTCATCGTCTCCGCCGCCGCCACCGCCGCCGCCGCCACGTCGCCGGTCTTCGTAGGAAGATGTGGTGGGCGCGTTCGGGTCGACCTTTTTGCGCGGGATGCGGTAGGCCGTCTCGAGCTTGCTCCAGGCGTCGAGCAGGTGCTGGGCACCGGAGGCGACGTCCTTGTGGGCGGCCGTCGCCAAGCCCTGGATGACGGACTCGATGTTGGAGTCGGAGATCTTGTTCTTGGTCAGTCGCGGCAGGTGATCGAGCACATCGAGCACCTGCAGCACGACGTTGTCGTCGTCGTGGAACGTCGTCAGCAGGGCACCGAGGATCTGGTAGCCGTGCATGCGCGTCACGCGCTGCAAGACACGCTCGTCGCTGCTGGCGGCCTGGATGCGGGCCAGCAGCTTCACGGCAATCCACTTCTCCTTGCACTGCATCAGAGCCGCCATCACCTTGGTCACGCCGACCTCGGCCAGGCCGCTCTGCTCCAGGCTGCCGACGTACGCCTCGTCGTCCTCGTTCACCCGCTTGCGCCGCACCGTCTTGCGCGCCACGGCCGTGTCCCAGCTGTCGGGGTCGTCAATGCCCAGGGCCTCGATCGTGGCCGTGGACAGCTTCGTGGCGCGCTCGGTCTGCGTCTTGCCGCCAATGAAGCCCGTGCAGTTGTCCTCGCCACAGTAGCACGGCTGCGGCTCGGCGCCGTATCGGTCGACGTTGTAGTCAAACACGAGCTCCTCGCCCGGCTGGATCTCCCGCGCGGCAAAGATGCCCATCCGCAGCTTGTTGCCCACCACCCACTTGTCGACGTAGCAGTTGGGCCGGCACGAGTGGTTGCAGAAGCGCCCCAGGTTTCCCTTGCGGGTGGCGTCGACGAATTCGTTCTTGGTCAGCGACATGAAGTAAAAGTGCCGGATGCCCTCCTCGTCGTACTGCAGCATGCGCCGCCGGAACGCGGGCTCGTTGATCACCTCGCCAATGTACTCAAAGACAAAGTCGTGGGCCCGCAGCGCCACGTCGGCCCGCAGCCCGAAGCCCTTCTTTTCCGTCTTGAACACCGACACCTGCGCGTACTGCTTGCGCTGGAACCGTTGGTTCTGGCACGTCTCGCCGCAGTTGCAGTCGCCATGCACACACTCCATCTTGGTCGCCCTGTTGATACAGTCGCTATCCTCGCCGCACGCAAGATTTCTGCCGTCGTCTGGTCTGGCGTTAGGACAAGACACAAAACACAGCAAAAACACAGCAAAAAAAACACAGAGACGTACGCCATTCCTCGGCACAGTCGCACTCAAAGGCATCGTGGTCTGACGAGCCCATGTGCTTGGAGCCGTACAGACAGTCCGAGATGACCCGAAACTTGCTCTTCGCTTCGTCGGTGGCATCCGGCAGGTGGTCAAACAGGGTGCGGCCCGAGGGCCCGGCCGGCTTCTGCATCACCGACGACGGCTTGCGGCTCGGCTTGGGCAGCGGGCCCGTGTCGGGGGTCGACGCGCTGTCGATGGAGCTGACCTTCATGTCGAGCGACGGGCTGGGCGAAACAGACACGTCCTTGGAGCCGTTTGGCGTCGTCGAGAGGCTCTTGTCGCCCGCAGCCGCCTCCCGCTTGACGACCACGCGCGTGCCGTGGCTTCGCACGCCCGAGAGCGTCATCTTGGTTGTTCTGCTGATGGAATCTGCTGCTATGCGCGCGTCATTGTCGTCCATCAATCTGGTGTCGGTTCGTTCTCGTCTCGTCGTCTTATCGTCCTGCTGTCTCGATCCGTGTCTCGACGGTTTCGCAGTCTCTCTCTCTCGTGAAGCGGCAAGCAACGCCGCTCTCGACCAAAACCCAGCCTCTCGATACTGCAGAGCAAGGAGAAGTCGCCTCGGCGCGTCGTCCACGCAAAGGACAAAATAAAGGACGGGGGAAGTAGGTCGAGAATTGGAGGTGGAGCACCGGCAAACGCCAGAAATGGAGGAAGCAGCTGCCGCCGAACGGTGCGAGTCGGTCCCAAACAGGCAGGAGAAACACCGGCGAGGCAGGAAGGAGTGGTCGTGGTAGTCTCGCGTCACTGTGTGCTGAATGCGGCCGGACTGTCCGGACTGGGTCGACGCGACAAAATGGGGTGTGGCGAGAGGCCGGTGAGAGGAGAGTGGCCGTCGCGGCAGACTAGGAAAGGGGGACGAAGTTCGCAGGTCGTGAAGGCGCGCCGGCGTTATCAAATTTTCGCCCCAGAAAACGGCACTGTGTCCTAGAGTCCACTGCACGTCGAGGAGGTCCTGTGTCGCAAAGGCCGCTCCTATGCCGAGTGCTGTTGGGACTGGAATTCGCTGCAACTTCCGCACCAAAGGGGTCGTCGTCCTTTGTGCTCGGCCTCTCTCTCGGCCTCCCTGCTGCTGTTGTTTGAGGGCGGGTCGAGCGCCTAGGGCTCCTGTTGTGGCCCACCTGTCTCGAGACTCTGCGCACTGTAGAGCTGTTCTACGAGGCGTTTTGGCACGTGTGCCCACCACCGCAGCGCTATGAGCTGCCGGATTAGCAGTAAATGCGGCGGCCGGCCTCTCTGTGGCGCACTGTCTGTCTGGACCTGTCTTGCAACTGCATCAAGCTAGTATTGATCTGGCGGCATTTTCGTCCTCCAGGTTGCTGTGCTTCGAGCTCTTGGCGCGGAGCTTCCTCGCAGCTCTTTTTTGCAACCCAGCAGCCTTAATAACAGCAGTACTCGTAGTGGCAACAATATGCCGCAAGGCGTTGCGTGGTGTCCCATAGTGCATGGTGACAGAGGCGGCATGCCGCTCGTATTGCAACTAGTCCGATTATCGCGAGATCTGAGAAGCGCCGAGGCCAAACAGACATTAAGTCACAACCAAGCCCATACAAGATTCTCTTTAGGCCGTTCTGGCTTGTGAGATAGTATCTTATCTGCTCCCGAGAACGACTGCTGGGGGTACCGCCACAAGGTGTGGAATGGGGCGCGGCCAAGAGTTGTGACGTCTGACCGCTACTTTGACCGTGGCCCCGCGGCAAGAAAAGACGGCTCCCAGGTCTGGCCAGACGGCACATCGAATCGTGCTGTGGCCGCACCATTCAAGTACCAACATACTGCCTTGTAGTGTCCAAGCCCAGACACGTCCGTGTACACGTGTGTCCATCGTAGCGTCTCGGATGCAAGATATCTTGGCACGTCGTGCTCTCAGCCGCTGCGGTGGCGTCTCCGGGGTCGACGCAGAGGCAGTTCGGGGGTGGTGCCGCCAGCATGTGCGTGTCTGGCCGTCCACTAACAAGGCGCCAGATGCCCGACGATGGCGTTGGACCAGCCCGGTCAGAACTCTGATTTGCTCCACCGCTCTCGACAAGGCCAAACGGGGCCGTCTGCCAGCACATCGTGCATGGAATTATGTGGAGAAGGGCCCCAAGCAAGGCAAGCAGAGAAAAGAATCGAAGCGAGAGGGAGCGGGCAGGGCGGGAAGACCAACTATAAATGAGCCGACGGTCGGGTCCGCCGCTCTGGCCGTTTCGATCTTGATTCTTCGAATCTGGTCGCTCTTCCAGCATGGCCCGCCCTTTTATGGGGCCCCGATCCTCATCCAAGCCTTGCGGCTCTATTTGCACAATCCCTGGCGAACGGAGGAACTGCTGGTGTGTGCTCCTTCCCAGGTGCCGACGCGTGGATGGGCGAAAAGCCACTCGAGCGTTGCGATTGGCAGACGAGTCCGACCACCCGAACCAGTCACATATCGAGAACAGCACCTCTGGTCTGATCCTGGCCGCCAAAACTGGCCGGCTGTCCCACTTTTCCGTTCTTTCGCCTTCGCCCTTGAGGGCGGACTAGGCGGATGGCCCCGTCGCGGGAGGTGAGGCCATAGGGCCCCTAGGCTGGCAAGTTCTGGGCACGAGGACGACATGTCCCACCCAAGTGTGGTGGGCAAGCCAAGTGGAGGGGGTCAAGGCCAACTTTCAAGCTTTGAGGCCAGGCCAACGGGCGAAAAAAGGCTGGCGAAAGTCACTCCCCGCCGACCCGTCGTTTGGTTTGGTTCAGCCGCAGTCATCCGATTCTGTGTTTTCGTCCTAGGGCAAGACAAAGTGGCGAAGAAGCCAAAGAGCGGGCGCAAAAAGCGGAATGTCGCAGAAGCGGGCGGGCAAGTGGTGGGGACGCAACGGGCCAAGACTGCCGGATACGAGATGGAGGGATGGCCCAGACAGCGCTTGAGATGTTCTGGGGGTGTCAGGCGGCTCTGGCTGGTCCCTTTTCATTGGCTGGCTGCGCGACGTGTAGCTGCATTCACAGGCTGCAGTGCAGGTAGTGGATGGAGCACCACTCCTTTTCGGCCTGCTCAGCTGCAGATTACCTGACAGCGGGGGATGTTGCGGCGAGGCGCCCAGAGGGCGCCCGTCGCGGGCGGCAGCTGTCCACGAGAGGCCGATCTTGTTGGGAGAAGCCGCTCCCATTCCGATCCCAAAGTCAAGGGAGGAAAGCGGGATGTGGAAGCGACGAGAAGACAAGAAAAGACGACTGCATAGTAGGGAAGTCGTTTTGTCCGAGACGACCACCCGTCAGCAAAGATGCTGCGAGAGGCCGCCGTGAGAATCGTCGGGAGGAATCTCTCAAAGCTCGCTCCCTGTATTGTTGTACTCCTGTCGGCCATGCACGACTTTGCCTTGTGGGGTATTAGTGGCTTGCAAGCGGACCCTCACTATTATCCGGCCGCGTTGATTCTCTCTGGCGGCGGCCTCTGTCTCCCCTCTCTGCCTTGCCCTTCCCCCCCCTCCGCCCCTCCTCCCCCCCTGCTGTTTTCCCCCCTGGGAGTGAGGAGGGCGCGATGGAGTCGCTGCCATAAGTGGCGGTTTCTTGGGGAAGGAGCCAGGAAACAGAAACAGAGAAACAGCCACGGACATCCCAATTGGGAAGGAAGGGAAGGGGGTTGCATGGAGGTGTGTGCACAAGGACACACAGCCAGCGGATGCAGAGATCGGCAGACATGCAGGAAATAGCCCCGTCCAGCTTGCTCGCCTACAAGTCAGATACCTCCTGCCCGCCCTTTTTTTTTTTTGTTTTTTGCTGCGTTGGTTCTGCTTTCCGCCCGGCAAAAGCTCATTGGTCTTGCTCCCTCTATTTTCCCTCTTAGGTAGGACGGGCCGCTGCCTTTTTTGCCGGCCTCTGCCAGCATCTGTCATCTGTCGCATCGTCGACTGCATAGGCGAATCACGACCTGCGACACGCTGCAGCTGGCGGCCGCCTAGCTCGACCCGCCAGTAGTAAGATACATTCATGTTGCAACGGCAGCATCGCCATTTCTGCTCCTTTTCGTTCGGACAGCTCTGGAGGACTTGCCCTAGTTTTGCGCCTCTTTTTTTTCTGCACCTTCCCTGGTCGATCTCTTGGCTGATTCTTGTCCTTTTTTTCTGTCCTTTTCCTGTCCGGTTGCCGCTCTCCCGTCTCGGCCACCTCGCGCTCGCAGCCCCTCGACCGTGCATGCGCACCGACCAGGACCAGCTCCCTCCAACAACAGGCCTTTCCTTTTTTTCTTATCGGGAAGCATTCTCCGTAACGCTGGCCGGTTCCTGTCTATCCGCGCAATCCACCCAGCAGGCCGTTCAGGGGATCAACCCACTTTGGAGCGCGCTTGCTCCAACTTTCGCGTGTCGTTTTACGCCCCAACAACATTAATGCGACGGACCTTGTTTGTACCACTACTAATATTAGACTTCCCCCACCCCGGCCCTGTCTGGCTTCAGACTGGCCTCAGACTGGCCGGCTACGAGACTGAGGTACGGAGGGCAGGCAGAGCCTAGAGACGTACCGTACAGCTCTGGCCTGGTCTGGCCCGCTCGGTTTCGTTCTCTTTCGTTGTGTTTCGTTCTGTGTTTCGTTTCCTCGTTTGTCCTGGCCCCCATCGTCGCCATCGTCCACACGGGCCCTCGCCCACGCGCCAAGACGAACCCGTGCTCGCCTCCCCTGGATCATCCTCCCATATTGGGCAACTTTGACACCTGCCGTCGCCATCCGCATCCTCCCACGTCCTCCCACGTCCTCTCACTCCTCTCACTCCTCTCACCCCCCCTGTCACCACCCCCGTTTTCCGGCAGACACCCACGAGGCTCTCCACCGTCGTGCTCCAATGCCTTGCTGACGCGCTTCCGTGCTTCTTCCGTCTTGCCGCAGCATCGCCTTTGCGGCATAGGAACAGCCGGCGGCACCGCACGGCGGCCCCGTCAGGATGGCCAAGCCGTTCGAGGACAGCGAGAAGGTGCGTGCCGAGAGCGAGAAGCCCTTCAGCGTCGCCTGGCCCATCATGTGCTGAACAGATCCCCCTCCCCCTGACCCAGCGCTACATGCTCGCGGAGATGATCAAAGCAAGCCAAATCGATCCCGGCGCCGTGATGGAATTCATCAAAACCTATAGCATTCAGCCAAACTGGATGGACATGCGCTATCCCCACGGTGAGCAGAGCCTGCCACCCCCTATCCGGTGCATCTAACAGTCTCACGCCGCGTCGTTTCGCACAGGCCGCACGCCGAACGAATGCAAGCAAGTCGCCGAAGGCATGGGCATCGCAGCGCCCCCTCTGCCACCCCAGCCAGCGGCAGCACAACAATACCAACCACAGCAGTTCTGCCAGCAGCTGCAGAACGCACCTGCACCGCCAGAGCCGCTCCAGCACGTCGTCCAATACCCGCGCCCGCCGATGAACTACCCTCCGATCAAGCGCAAACCCTCCTTTGAATCCATAGAGCCCGCACCCAAACGCCTTGCAGCCGCAGCCCCCGACGTCCCACTACAACGCACGCGTACGCTAAACATCCAGCCACGGCCGTCGCCCGTCGGGCCGGTAGCAGCAGCACTGCCCGCCCTCGATACCGCCACCCCGCCACCTTCTCTGAATACAGGTCGGAAACGCGGCCGGCCGCCCAGGTTGGATCGACAGGCCCGCGCTCTTCTTCCCGGCGGGCCCGTGCCTCTGGCTCCAGCTCCCAAGCCAGAGCGCTTGTCGTCCTCGTCGACACCTCCGCTGGCGGAATACTCCCCGCTGCTCTCGGCCGTGAGTGCTGGCATCTCGCCCAGGGCGTCGTCGGAGCCAAAGGCCGCCACCCGGACAAGAGCAATCACGCCTCGCCCATTGGGAGGGTCCGGCCAACAGCCCGAGGGCGGGCAAAACGACGTACGCGAGCCTCCTTTTTCCTCTGCCAGCTAGCACACTCTTACTCACGGTCATTCGGACTCTCTTCCGCAGGGCTTTGATATACGGCAGGAACCAAGCGACTTTCAAGGACCAGGCATGGCTTCCTCGTTGCAACGCTCGAATAGCCCTGCCGTTGCGGAGCTGCCGGTCCACACTTTCGAGGAGACGGAAGGTCCACCGCCGACTTCCCGTGTTGCCGTGTCCAGCCTCCTCAAGACGAGCATTCACGCATCATGACCATTTTCGGCATCGCCGCAAAAACAGACGGGCGGTCACTTTTGCTTTGACTCTTTAGAACATGGCGTTTTTGTCGCTTTCTGTTTCGGGTTCTCCAAGGCCACTTCGGACCATCGTAATGTGGAGGCTATCTCGTTTCGGGTTTCATTCCATCGCATATTCAAGGCACACATACGATGATGATTCATGCACATATACCAGCGATTCTCGCTCGCAGGCGGACTTTTCTTTTATTTGTTTGGGGAAGAGGCTGTCTGAATTTTGTCTGTCTTACTTTTACCTTTGGCGGTTTCTCTTTGCTATGACGGATGGGCGGCATGCATGACTGTAAGATACCAAATTTATGGACCACGACGCGGCAATTGCTATACAAGACAAGAGGGGAGGCATGATCCTGGCTGGCCTGGTGAGCGTTGCCCTTTGCTTGTCTATTTTGTGCTTACTGCGATCACGGATGATGCGAGCTTGAGATAGATCTGTGTGGAGAGAGTGTGCATACAAGCCACAGATACGAAACTTTTATAGCGCATTCTAAAGGTGACCGCGAATTATGGAAACATGGCTATATGCGCATCCGACAGCCTACCCGAGACGCGTCTGGCGATTAAATCGGTAGAAAAAAGGTGGAGAATATGCTGTGCGACGAAGTGAAGAGTGATGCACATTGTAGAAGATGGACGAGAAAGAAAACAAGCAGAAAGAGGGAAAGAACAAAAGAGTAGAGATTATCGGTGCTTTTCCAGGCTCTGCAGGTTGACCAGCTCGGCATAGCGGCCGTTGACCTGCATGAGCTCGGCGTGGGTGCCCTGCTCGACGATGCGGCCCTGGTCAAAGACGTAGATGACGTCGGCCTTTTGGATGGTGCTGAGGCGGTGAGCCACGGCAATGGTGGTGCGGCCCTTGGCGGCCTTGTCGAGGGCGGCCTGGACGACCTTTTCGGACTCGCTATCGAGGGCGGAGGTGGCCTCGTCGAGGAGTCTGGGGGTTGTTAGAGGGGGGAATGAAACGAGGAAAAAAAGAGGAAAAAAAAAAAAGAAAAAAAAGAAAAAAAAGAAAAAAAAGAAAAAAAAAACGTACAAAATCTTGGGGTCCCGGATCAGGGCCCGCGCAATGGCGATGCGCTGTTTCTGGCCGCCCGACAGGAGCGCGCCCTTGCTGCCGACGAGCGTGTTGAAGCCGTCGGGCAGGCTCATGATAAAGTCGTAAATGTTGGCCTCGCGACAGGCAAAGGCAATGGCCTCGTCGGTGACGGCGTGCTCGTCGAGGGCGCCCAGCAGAATGTTGTCGCGGATCGTGCCCATGTAGAGCGTCGGCTCCTGCGACACGAGGGCGATGCCGCGGCGGTACGCCGACACGTTGAGCGTGGCAATGTCGTGGCCGTCGAGGTAGATGCCGCCGGCGAGGGGGTCGTAGAAGCGCTCGAGCAGCGCGATCGTGGTCGACTTGCCGCAGCCCGAGGCGCCGACGAGGGCGACGTACTGGCCGGGCCGCACGACCAGGTCCAGGCCGCGCAGCACGGGCTGCTCGAGCCGGGTCGGGTAGCGGAAGTGGACGTTGCGGAACTCGATCGTGTCAAACGACTCGACGGCCAGGCCCTCGGTCGAGAGCGCGTCAATGGCCACGGGCCGGTCAAAGAGGTGCTTGAGCTCGGCGCTGGCCTGCTTGGCCTTGCCCATGTCGGGCGCAAAGGCAAAAAAGGTGCCGGCCGACTGGGCGCCAAAGATGACGGCCGAGAAGACGACGAAGAAGCTAAACATGGTGTAGGCGCCCTCGGACAGCAGCTTGCCGCCGTACCAGAAGCCCAGGGCCAGCACCAGAAACGTCAGCGACTGCGAGGCCGCGTACAGCAGCGACGACCGCAGCACCGAGCGGGTCGAGGTGCGCAGCTGGGCCGCCAGACTGGCCCGGTAGTGGGCCACGACGTCGTCTTCGCGCGTCAGCGACGCCACCGTGCGGATCGCCGTGATGGCCTCGCTCGCGTAGCTCGCCGAGCTCTCGTACGCCCGCTTCGCCCGCCGCTGGTAGTGCGCCAGCATCCAGAAGCGGAAGTAGCCGCACCCCAGCAGCACCGGGATGGTCGACGTGCACACCAGCGCCAGCTTCCACCCAATCGCAATCGACAGCGTCAGCGCCGCCACCAGCGTCGTGGCCACCGTCAGCAGCGTCCCCAGACTCGCGCCGCTCAGCCCGGCCACGTGCGTCACCTCGGTCGACAGAAACGACGTCAGCGCCCCCGACGTGTTCTCGTCCCGGTCGAAAAAGGCAATGTCCTGCCGCAGAATCGCCCGGAAGGCCCGGTCACGTGCCCGGTGCACCAGCCGCTCCGAGCACAGCGCAAAGATGGCGCCCTGCACGCTAAACGACAGCAGCTGCACCAGCCCCAGCATCAGGTACATTAGACACCAAAAGTGCGCGTCGTGCCGCACCTGCGCCCGGTTCTCGTCCGTCACCACCACCGACAGCGTGCTGATCTCCTTGGCAAAGAACACGGCCTGCGTCGGGTTGCCGCCGCCGCACACGACCGCGAACACGAGCGCCACGCACATGAGCTTCCACTCGGGCGCGTTGAACCCCGCAATCAGCCGGATCAGCGTCCCCAAGCCGTACTTGGTCGTCTCTTCCGGCCCCTTCTTGCGCCCCTGTGCTGCCACGCTCGACACGGACCGCTGCGTCGTCGACCGCTGCAGCTTCTGCGCCAGGTCGTCGTCGGGGTCGATCGGTGCCGCCGCCTCCTCCTCGTCCTTGCCGGCCGCCTCGTCTTCGTCCGTGTTGCCGTCGGGGCCCCTGTCCGTCCCCGCCACATCGGCCTCCCGCTCCGCCGCCGACTCGCCCACCCCCGCGATGCTCTGCGCCGACACCAGGCTGTAGTACGCCCCCCGCCGCTCGAGCAGCTCGTTGTGCGTGCCCTGCTCGACGATGCGCCCCTCGGACATGACGACAATGTTGTGCGCGTCCTTGATCGTGCTCAGCCGGTGCGCAATCGTGATCGTCGTCCGGCCCGCCGACGCCACGTCCAGCGCCGCCTGCACCACGCCCTCCGACCGCGTGTCCAGCGCCGACGTCGCCTCGTCCAGCAGCAGGATCTTGGGGTCCGACACGATCGCCCGCGCAATCGCGATCCGCTGCTTCTGCCCGCCCGACAGCAGGAACCCCCGCTCGCCCACGTTGGTCTCGTACCCCTCCGGCAGGCTCGTCACAAAGTCGTGCGCGTTCGCCTTGTGCGCCGCCTCCTCGATCAGCGCCCGCTTCGTCGCCTCGTCCGCATGCTCCTGCCGGCTGCCAATCAGCCCCTGCGCAATGTTCTCGTAGATCGTCGTCCCAAACAGGATCGGCTCCTGCTGCACCAGCGAGATGTTCTGCCGCAGCCACCGCAGGTTCAGCGTCCGGATGTCGTGTCCGTCCAGGTACACCGTCCCCTGCACCGGGCTGTAGAACCGCTCGACCAGCCCCACAATGGTCGACTTGCCCGACCCCGACGCGCCCACCAGCGCCGTCGTCTTGCCGGCCGGGATCTCCAGCGACACGTCCTCCATCACCACCACCTCCGGCCGCGACGGGTAAATGTGCCGGATGTGCTCCAGCCGGATCGTGCCCTCCAGCTGCGCCAGCGTCTCGCCCTCGTCCGACGTCGGGTCCAGACACGAGATGCGGTCGATCGTGTTGTAGATCTTGGCCGCCGCCGCCAGGCCCGTCGTGAAGGCCTGGATGTTGGGCGCCACGTTGCCCAGGTTGAAGGCGCCGATCATGATGGACATCATGATGGTGATCACCTTGTTCAGCGGGATCACCTTGTCCAGCAGAAAGTTGCTGCCCACGTAAAAGGCCAGCCCGTAGTTGAGGTAGAGGATGCACATCATGCTGGCAATCATCACCGACAGCACCGCCTTGACCCGGAACCCGTGGCCCTCGGCCCGCGTCAGGTACTCGTTGTACCGCCGCGCCAGCCGGTCCTGCGTGCCAAACGCCACGCTGTTGCGGATCGAGCTGATCACCTCGTCGGCCACGCTGCCGCCCTCGGCGTACGCCGCTACCGACAGCTTGCTGTACCGGATAATGAAGCGCGAGCCGCCGCCCATGACCGACACCAGCGCCACCACGGTCGACAGCAGGATCAGCGTCATCTTCCAGTACTCGATGAAGCCAATCACAAACGCCGTCACAAACGTGGCCACCGCCGCCAGGGTCAGCCCGATCTTCTCCGAGATGCCCTCCTGCACCAGGTTCGTGTCGGCCGTAATGCGCGTCGTCACCTCGCCGGCGCCCAGCTTGTCGAAGAAGCCAATGTTCTGCCGCATGCAGCTCTCGAGGTAGTGCGCCCGGATCTGCGTGCTAATGTGCTCGCCCGTGTAGATGAAACCCACTGTGGCAACGTACGTCGTCACAAACTCGCCAATGGCCAGGTACACAAAGTACAGCACCTGGTGCGACATCTTGTGCATGAACGCGCTCTGCGGCATGGTGCCCAGGAAGAACTCCTGGAAGCTGCCCTGCAGGTTGCCAAAGACGACCGTCATCAGCGGCAGCGCCGCGCCCGACGCGATGCCGCACAGCGACGACACGACCAGGATCGCGAGGTCCGTGTTGGACGCGTACCGGTACAGCGTGCCGAAGCCCACCTTGACCTCGGGCGTGAGCACCTGCTGCCGCAGCACCTCCGCCTCGTCTGGCGCCAGGTCCTTGAACGGGTCCTCGCCCGTCTTGTCGGCCGGCGGCTGCACCACGTGCGAGTCGAGCTTGGCCAGGGCTGTTGCCTCGGGCGTTGCCGAAAAGTCCTTTGGCGCGATCTTTTCGTCGCTCGACTCTGCGCCGCGGCTCGAGGCCGACTGGGACGGCACCACGGCCGTATCGGCCGACGCCTTCTCCGACAGACCGTTGCTGGCGCCCATGGTGCTGGTCTGCTGGTGTGGATGTGCTGATTCGGGTTGATCACCGTTGCTGATCCAGTTGCTGATAAAAGGAAGATGCACAGCACGAGGCTGGCGCGAAAAAGAGGGAAAGAGACAAGAGAGACAAGAGAGACAAGAGAGACAAGAGAGACAAGAGAGACGTTAGAATGCAGAATGTGGCAAACGGGACCCAAGAGGAAAAGCCCGGCGCGGCACGTCGTTTATATCATATTTCGGAGTAGAATGTTTGGCGAGGACAGACAGGCGGGGACGAATCCTAGCAGGCTTTAGCGCTAGGCGGCAGCCTAAATAAGCAAATAGGGGACTGGGAAAGAAGGGTCCAGATTTGGGACTAGACGAGCTCTTTCCGTGATGGTGGTTGTGTTGTTATTTTTTATTTTTACGGAGTTAGATACCGGGTGTAATACGAATAAGTCCATTTTACGGACGTCGGAGCTTTGTTTCCTGCCCGGCATACCATGTCTCACGGGCTGCTGCACGTCACGGCCACCGATAAGTAGCGGTCGACTGTCGGGCGGTCGAGTCATGGCTGGTCTCGAAACCAGGGCGACAAAACGGACCAAAAAATCTCTTTTCTTGGTCCCAAAATTGGGAAAATTGACGAAAAATTGAACGTCCAAACGGGTGAATCATGGGCTGCTCCTGCCGAATGGGTCATCAGGGTCATCATCGGGGGGACCGGTCCAGCTAAAACCCCGTTCGACCTGCAGGGCGATCTCCCTCGCCCCTAGCGTCCTCGCTCTCTTGGTCTCGTTTGGGTAAGCGTATCGCCAGGGTTCTATGCGGCTGTGGTACGCTGTGGTGCGCAAGCGCCCCACGTCATCTGACCAGGGCCCGCCATGTGGCTCTGTCTCGATTTGTCGGTTTCATTTTCCCGGTGCGTCGACATTGTACAGAGTACGGATTACGTGTAAGATGCATGACTCGTATCTTGCCCTGTATCTTACGTCCCAACACGGAGCCAACGGCGGACTTGGGCATGCAGTCGGGTAAGACGGCCTTTCTCAGCTGAATCTCGGGGAGCTGGGTGGCGGTATCTTACCATGACGCGTCAGACCCTGTCCGGGGCCGTGGCCCCCAGCACGCGACGTCTGCTATCCTACGGGGCGCCGATTAGATACCCAACTGGGACATGTTCGGGCCCGACTTTCTGTTCAGTCGAGCAGGACGACCGCCGGGCTTAGGTAATGTGGCGCTCGCATAGAGACATAGAGCCATATGCTTCTAGACCGCTCTGCCACGTTTTCCCCGCCACAGCCGTCGCATGCGGCAGCCTTGCGCAACGGCTATTTTGCCAATAGAACAGGCTGTCCTTGTCCCCTTGCTGCCGACCGCCAAGCTGGCACAACCACGAACCGCGTCCGTCTCTGTGAACGCTGAACGCCGGCCTTGTTGTTTATCATGCGTCTGCTGCACGACCCACGGTCGCTGGCCGTATGCGCCGGCCTCTTGCTGGCTCTGCCGGCAGCCGCCTCGAAACCCAAGAATGCCATTTTGCTGTCCGAGGTGGGTCGTCTGTTTCTGTTTCTGTTTTCTGTTTTCTGTTTTCTAGTTTCTGTTTTCTAGTTTCTGGCTCCTGGGCTTTGAGTACTGGGTTTCTAGTTTCTGGTTTCTAGTTTCTGGTTTCTCCTTGATCCCCTGGCTCCTCTTCCTACTACTGACCCCCCCCCAGGTCGAGACCCTCACTCTACACGCCGGCAAACGCACCACCCACCGCCGCGTCCCGGCCGTCCCCCAGCTCGCCTGCACCGCCTCCCCGCAGTCCATCTGCGACGTCCACACCATTGACGTGATGCGCTGCACCAACCAGGGCGCCGGCTACGACACCGAGGATGTCCAGTGGTCCTGCACCGCCGCGCTGCCGCCCGAGGTCCGTCTCGGCGCCACCGATGTCATTTGCGAGGGCTACGCCAACGCCGACGACCCCTACGTCCTGCGCGGCAGCTGCGGCGTCCGCTACCGCCTGGTCCTGACCGACGCCGGCGAGCGCCGCTTCCCCGACATTGCCCGCAAAGTCCCCGGCAGCGACGCCAGCACGCGCAGCAGCTGGTGGCTCGTCGGCCTGCTGGCCGCCCTCATCGGCTGGCTGGTCTGGTCCACCTGTGCCGCGACGGGCGGCCGCGATGGCCGTCCGATCCGACCGGGCTGGCGGGGTCGACCCGGCTGGGGCGGCGGCGACGACAGGCCCGGATTTGGCGGCGGCGGCGGTGGTGGCGACGGCTGGGACGCCCCGCCGCCGTATCCCGGACCGAAGCCGCAGCAGAGCGATGGCCAGGGCTATCGGCCGGGCTTCTGGACCGGCGTCGCCGGCGGCGCTGGGGCCGCTTATCTTGCTTCTCAGGCGAGGAACCGTGCCAACAACAGGTACAATGCCGCCCAAGAACCGGGCCAGGGCTACGGCCAGGCTGGACCGTCCAGCGCCTCGAGAGCATCCACCTCGTCGGCGCGCTACCAGAGCACCGGCTTTGGCTCCACAAGTCGCCGGTAGGCCGAGACCAAAAGACAACAGACACAAAGTGAATGTCACAAAAAAAAACAAAAACACGATAAAATATCAAGCCGGCAGCGCCCGGCTCCGAATCTCTTCTCCTGCCCTAGTACACAGTAAAAATACATGCAGAATTCAAACGAGATCAATGCGTCCCCCCTCCCAACCAGAACAGAGTAACGGAAACCAGAAAGTAGGTGACGCCCTCCCTTTTCCGAAACATATCGTATACCGTACACCCCGGCCTCTCCATCCAGAACAGAAAATGAAAAGGTAAATACAAAAAAAAAAAAAAAGTATATATATGCAAGCAGGTGCGAGGCCGCAAGCAACGCACAAGGTGACCCAACAACGGCCGCCACGCCATCCTCGGCGTCCGGCGCGGCCCATGTCGTCTGCACGCTTGCGCGGCTCCCACCAGGGGGGGTTTCGTAAAAGATACAGGGAACGAGGGAATCGGGCCCGAACCGCAGAGAGCGCTCATAAGTGGGCCGTCATCACGTCCATCTTGTCAAACGCCTTGTTGCACGTCGGACACTTGCGCATCCGGTTGCTGAGCCGCGCGTCAATGCACGACTGGCAAAACACGTGGCCGCATGTCTTGATAATCGCGTTCTTGAAGTCGTTGCGGCACACCGAGCAGAGCGCAAATTTCTGTCATCAAGTCAGCCATCCTGTCTCTCTCTTGCACGTCTCTCCCCTTGCCGCTACTCACCCTGAGCATCTCCTCTTCTTCCGACGAGTTCGCCAGCCCCTTGGACTTCCACGTGTCGCGGTCCTTTTGCACGTGGCCGATCCGCACCTTGAGCTTCTCCAGCTCGGTTTCCAGCGCCGCCATCTGCTCCCGCATCGCCACCGCCGCCGCGTCCCGCGCCTTGACCAGGCTCGTCAGCTCCATGATCTGCGCCTTGCTCGAGTCGAACCGCCGCGTAATGTCCGCATTGGCCGTCTTGAACACCCGGCTCTCGTCCGCCACCATCGTGTTGGACTGCCGGAAGTCCGCCAGCTGCTTCTCCAGGTTGCTCAGCAGCGACCGGCTCTGCGCCTCCACCTCCTTGAGCGACGCGATGATCTCCGAGCTCTTGCTGTTCTGGTGCCGCAGCGCCCGGATCTCCCCGTTCCGGATATCCATGTCCTTGCGCGCCGCAAAGTACTTTTGGTCGGCCTTGGCCTTTTCCAGCGTCAGGATCGTCACCCGCTCCTCCAGCGCCGCAAAGTCCATCACCTTCTTCTGCGCCAGCCCGATCGCCCGCTTGTAGGCCTTCTCCACCGACGGCATCTCCGTCTGGATCAGCGCGTAGTCGCGGTCCAGCTTCACCAGCCGCGCCCGCAGCTCCTCCGGTGACAGCGCCTCCACTTCTTCGGCCACGGTCGTCGCGCTGGCCTCTCCGCTCGGTCGTAGACGCTCCAGCTCCAGCTCCAGCGCCGTGATGCGGTCATCCTTGACGTTCACCAGCTCCTTCATGTGCTCAAACGCCGTCCGCTCCTGGTCCTGG
This sequence comes from Leptographium galeiforme, assembly GCA_004028395.1. Lineage (NCBI taxonomy): Eukaryota > Fungi > Ascomycota > Sordariomycetes > Ophiostomatales > Ophiostomataceae > Leptographium > Leptographium galeiforme. Next base: position 39,132 of record RQWE01000188.1, read on the forward strand.
CTCGCCTTCCGGATCTGTACGTCGGCCACCAGCTCATCGCGCGCCGATCGGATTCGTGTGAGGTCCTGTTCCTTGGCCTGTATTTGGTCCTCTAGCTCGCTGGTGACCGCTTGCGCTTCCGCCTCCAGCTTCGTCCGGAAGGCCGTTCGCTCCGCCTGCAGCTTCTCAATCTCCTCGCGCAGCTGTCGGTTGGTCGCTTCCAGGTGGTTCGTTCGTCTTATCAGGTCTTCGTTTTGGCTCTTGAACTGCTTGAACAAGTCCGTCCGCGCATAGTCCTCTTCCGACACCGTCTCGCGCTTCACGCGAAATGCGCTGTTCTCATCTTGCGCCGCCTTGAGGTCCGCGAATACCCGGTCCAGCTGCTCCTTTTGCTTCGCAACCACAGCGAGCGTCTCGTCGTATTTGCCTTGCAGCGCCTGAAGGTCCATGGAGCTGGCTGCCGTCGCATCTGCCCCATTCTCCGCAGCCGTGCGTGGTGTGACATGTGCCAAGGCCTTATCCTCCATCTTCTGGACCTGCAGGCTGCGCATACGATCTAGCCGCTTTTCCGCTTTGATATACCGGAGTGTTGCTGTGTCGAGTTGCTGTGATATGTCGTCCTTGTCGGTCTCGAGGCGGTCCAACTGTAATACGTACTCTTTCTGGGCGGCCAACAGTGATTTGATCTGATATTCGAGCTGTGTCACCTCGGGCTTCACGGAGTCGCGCATGCCCGCGAGTCGGTTGAGCAGAATCTCCATCCTGGACTTTACGGCCTTTGTTTTCTCGCCCAGGTGCTTCTGGAAATCTCGGCTATCCTTGAAGCCCAATGCCGATGGGTAGGGATGTTCTGGCAAATCGACGCGTGTCAGCAGCGGGAGAATATGAGGGCCAACGGAAGTGGGATGTCGCACCTTTTGATTCCGGGTCGCTGGACACGGTCCCTTCGCAGAGGAGTTCTATTTCTTGCAAAAGCTGAGGCCGAGTCAGTCGCGTGATGGTCCCCAATGGAGGAGGCAGGCCTACCTGAAGAACCCACGCATCCGTAATACGGATGTGATCATCATGATATGTCGACCGCTTTTGTATCTCCTCGATCCGCGACTCTAATGTCGCCTTTTCCCTCTTGTATTCGTTCATTTGGCGGATAAGGGCATCTTTTTGGAAGTCCTAGATACGCCAGAGTGGTCAGCAATCGTCCATCAGCAAAGCAACAGTATCGGCGAAAAGCCCGGGGACGCGTGTTGGGATGTTGGGCGCAGCGCAATGACTGCAAACGGTAGGGATCAATATAGGGGGAGGGAAGGAAGAGCCTTGAGGGCCTAGACCAGCTGCTCACAGCCAGCGGCGCATTAGCATGGAACCGGCGAGGTTGACACCTGCGAGGCAGAAAAGGCACAGTCCTAAAGACGGGATCGGGCGAGGGCAAGGGACGGAAGGGGAGATGAAAGGGGGCGTGGAAGGACAAGCGACACGCGAGCGGGCGAGAAGAGACGCGTACTCGCACAGGAAACGGATCGCGATGCCCGGTCGCGGAGACATGGGATCTAAAAGCACGAGGGGAAGGGGGGAAACCTGAGAGCCTGCGTCGTGTGATGCCTTACCTCGAGCCATGCCTCGTCTTTGTAGTCTCCGCTGTCGCCCTCCTTGGCCCGGCTGGCGCCGCCATTCACGGCCTGTCGCTTGCTGGGTGGTGCATACTCATCTGTGTCGGCAATGGCCGGCCTCTTCCGGTCCTCCATCTTGACGACGGCGGATGGATGAGTCGGCAAGGCGGAGTGGGCAGTGGCAATAGGCATGAGAGAGAGGAGGGGGACGAATGCGGACGAGCGCACGTGAAATCGGATTGTGTCGAGAGCGAGGGCGAAGAGGACAATAGCCACGGACAGGGGTTGGATCAAAGATCAGACGCGAGAGATGGAGTGGGTGGCAGGGCGATGGGAGAAGGCCGCGGGGGCGATGCTAGAGGCGTGGAAGCGGAGGAGAAAGATAGGGGAGGCAAAAAAGACGGCGAGGAATCTGGGAGAGAAACGCGAGAGCAAAAAGGACGTGTGGGGCAGAGAAGCCTGGTGCAGTCAACCAGGGGCGGCAGCTGGTGCAAACATGGGGTGCAGAGGACGCCGGGGGGCACGGGGGGAGAGGGCGAGGGCGGGCGAGGCGATGGCAAAAAAAGTTGGGAGCGAAGGAGAACAAAGCTGCGCAAGCGGTCGGCGATGGAAATTTTGGCGAATTCGAGACTGCCGTGAGCGAGGAGACCAAAGGGGAGAGAGAGCCGAAAAGGGCCATAAAGGCGCTAGTCCTGTTTGGACTGGCCAGGCCCAGGATTCGCGCCTTATCGTGCCAAGTGGGGGCCGTCTTATATAAGGCATTTTTGGGGGGGAGTCTAGCAAGTATTTTTCCAGTGCTATTTTTTCAAGCGTTTGCATCTCCCCCTCCAATGACCGACACTGTTCCCCTGCCCAGCCGCCCAGCCGTCCGACCACCGACCGCTAGACATCGAATCCGACGAGACACGACCGGCGACGCCTGTGCCCTCTGCCATTGCCATCCAGCGCAGCCGATGGCCATAATCCTCGCCCGTCTTGTTCAGCCCGCGGCAGCCGAGAGAGAACATCGACCACGAGATCCAGAGACCCCGGCTGATTGCCATTTGCCCTCCCGCGAGCCGCCATGAGTTCGATGCTGAAGAAAAAGGGCGGCCTCGCCTTCAAGCCCAAGGCCCCGGCGGTGCGACGAGCCGCGGCGGCCGCGGCGGCTGTCTCTGCTGCTGCTCCGGGAGCCAACCCCGCGACGACGACCCCGGCGACGGTCGTCAACAGCCAGCCCGCCGCTGAGAGTCAGGCCCAGCCCCCGCCCACTGCCGCTGTCGCTTCTACTGTCGCTGGCACCGTCAACTCCCAAGCGGCGCCAGAACCAGAACCGACCCCTCCCGTTCCCGCAGCGCGCCCAGAGCCCGTCGAGGCGAGTCCGCGACGACCCGCGAAAGCTTCGTCGTCAAGCGTCCGGAAAGATCCGCCCCAGCCGCCGGCGGTCGCTGCTGTTTCGGTGTCTTCTCTGCTCGAGGCTCCCGCAGCGCCTGTAGTGCCTGCAGCGCTGCCACCCACACCCCCACCAACACAGCCGTCGCCGCGACAGACCCGACCACGGCGCTCCACGGCGACCCCGACGCCTGCCGAACCACGGGACCAGGCCTCCGTGGTGCCAGTGACCCCAGACGCGTCACAGGCGACGCAAGCACAGATACGGCGGACACGCATCGCCATCAGCAGCCTACTGCAGAGCGAAGAAGCCCCCTCGATCAGTAATGACCCCCCTCAAGCGACGCCCACTGCCCCACAACCGGCACCCGCGACGACAAGGAGCCGCCGCTCGGCGCAGAAAGACACGGCACAAACGTCTGCGCCTGCGAATCCGCCAGACACGACTCTGGATGCGCAGGCCAGCGACAGCACCCCTGCCGCGGTTTCGACCGCAGAACCTACGGCCCCTCGACGCCGCGGACAGGGCACCCGCAAGAAGGCCGCGGCCGCTTCCACAAAGAACACGGCGGCTGAGACTGCGACAGCGGCAGAAACAGCAGCGCCAGCAACAACACCGGCGCCAGCCACGAAGAGATCGTATGTCCGAAAGAAGCCTGCTGCCAGCACGACTCAAGCCGACGGCAGCACAGCACCAGCGCGACCGCGGCGCAAGCGGGCGGCGCCGGCGACCGACAGCACTGAAGCAGCAACGGCGACGGCGCCGAAGCGATCGCGCCGAGAGAGAGAGGCGACGCCGGAAGACGCGGAGAGTCAGACGGTGGATCACAGCGAGCTCAAGATGGAGGACCTGACCAAGGATCTGCGGATCGGCAAAAAGTTCAGCCGACACGACGAGCTGGTGGATCGTGATCGCGAAAAGCGCCGGCAGTATCGCCTAGACCGGCTGCTGGGCAAGAAAAAGGGCCAGGAGGGGGCGGCGACGGGCTCGGCGAGTGCGCAGGCCAGCCGCGGCAGCAGCGAGGCCGGGTCGGCGGCGGACGGAGACGCGGAGGCGACGGGAGCGGCGGCGGGTGGTGGGCGGCGGTCGGGGGTGGCGCTGTCGGACGCGGTGGCGGCGGCGGCATCGGTGATGGCGGCGGCGGAGCGGCGGCCGGGCGCGGGCGGCGCAGTGGCGGG
>RQWE01000189.1:0-43234 GCA_004028395.1 Leptographium galeiforme
CTGCCGCTGCTGCTGCCGCTGCCGTGGCCGCCGCCGTGGCCGCCGCCGCCTCCTCGTCGGTGGCGCGGACGCGTCCGCGGCGGTCCACCACGTGCAGGCCGCGCGTCCACTGGCCGGCCGTCTCGACGCGAATGTCCTCGAGCGGGCGGACGGCGACCCAGGCGGGGTCGTCGCGCAGCAGCATGTACCAGATGCAGAGCGGGTCGTGCAGCGAGAGGCCCGGGTCGGGGGCGCCGTTGGTAATGGACTCGATCTTGCGGAACGTGCCGTGCATAAAGGAGCCGACCCAGCGGGCGAGCGGGCTGCCGGCCTTGTCGACGGCGGCAATGTGGTCAAAGAACTGGCGCTCGCCCAGCAGGTGGTCCGTGGTGATGTCGAGCGGGAACAGCGTCAACGGCAGGCGCCGCGACAGCTTGGCCGGGTACGGCGGCAGCACCGACTTGCCATTCAGGCTCGGCGGCATGGTCGACGCCGGCGTCGGCGACGTCAGCGCATAGACGCGGGCCGCCGCGACGGCATCCGCATAGCAGTTGAACTCGGCCGACGGCGTAATGTTGCCCGGCAGGTCGACGGTGCCGCCCATGACGACCACCTCCTTGACACGCAGAAACGTCTCGGGATCCTCGGCGGCGGCGAGCGCCACGTTGGTCAGCGGGCCAATCGCCACAATCGTGAGCGTGTCCGCCGGCGCCTCGCGCAGCAGCCGCAGCATCTCCAGGTGGGCCGGCCGCGTCGACGGCTGAAAGTACGTCGAGAACGACAGCTCGTCCGTCACCGCCGGCACCGCCGCGCCCGGGTGCTCCTCCGCGAAGAGTGTCTTCCACTCGTCCGCCGGCGACAGATCGGGGTGCTGGGGCCGCCAGTCTCAGCACGCACATACTCACTCGCACTGCACATCGGGGAGGGCAGGGCAACACTCACCGCCTCGTGCACGCCGTGCAGTCCGTCCGCTCCGTCTGTGGCCCGCCCCAACCAGAAAGAAGTCAGCCTTCACGACGAACCCCGCGCACGCCATCTCTCGTTCTTTGGAGAGGTTCATAAACCCACGGAAGTGGTCCGCCATCAGCAGCTCGTCCTCCAACGGCCGCTCCGCCCCAATAGACACAATCGGCCGGTATGCCCGCAGCGCGCCAAAGCTGTCGCTGTCCGCCCGCCCTGTCGCGCGCCGCCAGGCCTCCTCCTTCTCCAAGACATGGAAGAGCGCCACCACATTCCTCAGACAGCTGTTCTCCCCCACCATCGCCGTCAGCAGGCATGCCCGCCAAAAAAAAAAAAAAAAAAAAAAAAAAAACGCCAAACAGCCATCTCTGCCCGCGTTTCCTCACCTATGCAACGGCACATTGCCGTACGTCACCGACAGCATCACCACCTCTAGCTCCTCCGCCGTGGCGCTGAGCGCCAACAGCATCGCCAGGACATCGTCCACGCCTAACGACCGCCCATCGTAGTCAGCACGTGCAGCGCGCAATTAGGCGACATTCTGCCGTTGGAAAACTCGCCAATCCCTCGTACCTGGGTCCGTGTCGATAATGATGCGGTTCTTGGGGGCCATTGTGTCTCGGTTGCGTTATCTGGGCTGCCGTTTTCGTGTCTCGGTTTTCGCTCGCGACCTCTAGGCGCCCTCTCTGTACACTGCTCGATGGTGGATCCGATTATCGTCGCGGCCTTATCGGCCCCTCTCTTTTCCGTCGCGCAATGCAAGTATTACGGAGTACATATTCCGTACTCGACACAAATTCTCTTCAGCGAACGGCCTCTGCGCCGCGCCCATGATGGCGTCGGCGGGCGGTGTCCGAGAATTTGTCAACGCGAAACGATCACTTCCGTCGCCTCTGTCATGTCAGTCGATTTTCACATTCTGTTGTGTGGTATCAGCATATGTAGGTGCTCTTACTACGACTCGTACTTCTCGTAATATGCACGAGTACGGAGCACAAGTACGAGTAATAGCTCAAGCTCTCCAAGTACGCACGGCCCTCTGACTAATAACATTACACTCTGCGGCCACGCGCTGGCTTGGCAGGGGCCATTGTAGCACTGTATTTCCTGGAATTTCAGCCACATTCGCCAACCAATATGCCTCGCTTTTCTTTTGTTGGAAGCAAAATGGGCTCTGGGCTTAATAGAGCTCGCGCCAAGCCAACAAAGTGCACAGTGCGGCCGCCGCAAGGGGCGCTACTCTCCCAACTTGGAATTGCGTGGGCAAATAATATTCGAATATCAAGCACACGGCGAGACGGATGTGATGTCAATGCTAGATCCGGCTCGGGTGCCAGTGCCCTTACTTGCCCCAGCGCCTATTTCTTACAAAATTAAAATAATTGTAAAATAATGGCACGGCTGCCAAAAGAAGTGGAAGCCACCTGTTTATTTCCGCTGCCCCAGTCGCGCTTTGCCCCATCATGCCTCCCCATCTTAACCCGAATCGTAAAGCTCCTTCTTAACTCGTAACAATCTGTCCACTCGAAATCGAGACACTGCCAAGTACCCTTTTTTCAACCTCCCTTTCACAGCTTCCTATTTCACCATTCCTCCCCTTTCTCCTCGAGGCTTTTCCATCTTTCTTTTTCTCCTGTCCATCCCCTTCCCGCTTCCTTCCAACGCTCCTTGAAACCACAGATCGCGCAACAACCCCTGCCTGTCATCATTTCACCCCCTTCGCCACAGTCCGAGTCTATTTTCTCGGCAGAATTTCGCCTCCTGCTACATTTCGCTCCTTGCCATCTCTTCCATCCCTCGACAAGTTCCATCAACCCAATTCTTACCCCGTTCACGACACCATCGCCGAGTCTCCCACCGAGCCAATCTGCCTTTGGCCTTGCCGCAAGGCGATATCGATCCTCTCTACATTCGCGAATATCCCGTTACCAATCGCCTCCTTTCGGGGAACCACACAATTCCCATCCGGGCATCAAATAAGGGGAGGCGCAGCAATCCATTGTCGAACAAGAACTCGTCTCTCGTAATACTACCGAGAGTGCTCGCCTTTTCATCCGCCTATTAGCGCTTTCGGTCCGCCAACCATGGGTGTCTCTCTGTCTACGCTGGTCGGCTGGGTCGCCGTCCTGGGCATATTCGGTGCCTACAGCTTCCGGGAATGGAGCAGAAGCCACCAGGTGCAGCTGTCTAAAACGGTTCAGCAGCGGCAGCGACAGGACCGTCACATTGCCCCCCAGCGCAAGGAACTGAAAGAGCCCAAGGCGAAGCGAACACGGGCCGAAGCCCCGCCTGCAAAGGCGCCTGCTGCGCCCATCGCAGCGCCTCAGCGCCCCATTTCCTATAGCTACAGCTCCGATGACGACGCTGCAAGCAACCGCGAATTCGCGCGCCAGCTCGCCAGCGTGAAGCAGGGAACCAAGTTCGCCGGCAAGTCCAAGGACGACACCCGCCAGAAGAGTGTGAAGCAGTCCCGCGCTGAGGAACTCCCGACCGCCACCGGCACTGCCGCGGTCGTCTCGGCACCGTCGTCCACCGCGGGCATCGATGCCGACGATGACCGCTCTTCGGTTGCGTCGCCTGTCCTCTCCGCCACCGTGGCGGGGCAGGTCAACGACATGCTTGAGAAGCCGGCACCTGGCCCGTCCGTTCTGCGTCTGACGGGAACAGAGGAGAAGAAGCCGGCCAAGGACAAGAAGCCAAAGGCCGCACCGGAGCCGGTAGAGACAAAAAAGCAACGCCAGAACAGAAAAAAGGTCGAGCAGGCCAAGGTGGCCCGTGAGGAGGCCGAGCTGGATCGCAAGGCCAAGCTAGAGGCGCAGCGGCGCACGGCGCGGGTTGCCGAAGGCAGGGCCGCCAAAGATGGATCTGCCTTCGTGGCAGCACAAGCCGCGTCGAATGCGTGGAAGAGCAACGGCGTCAAGACGTCTGAGACTACCCCTAGCAGCAGCTCATTCATTCCCTCTCAGCCGCTCGACACGTTCGACTCCAACGCTGTGCAGACGGATGCGTCCAAGTCGTCGGCGCGGTCTGCTGACAAGGGCGAAGACTGGATGTCGTCGCTTCCTTCGGAAGAAGAGCAGATGGAAATGCTCCGGAAGGAGGAGGAAGAGTCCTGGAGCACGGTGAAGACCAAGCCGCGCAAGGCCAAGTCTGCGGATGTCGGCGAGAACACACCGGTTGCTGCGAAAGCGCCGGCCACTGTCGCCGCCACCGAGGCCTCTGTGACCCCGGCCTTCAAGAGCCAAGGTGCAAAGCCCTTCACACAAAAATCGGCCTTTGCCGCCTTGAGCACGGAGGCATCTACCGAAGAGAAGGAGGAAGAGTGGGATGTTTGATTACGTCGCCTTGATTCTCCACGCCGCCATCGCTTTCCGTGGCACGTCTCTGGCGGACCGCGCGTCTTGCGAGGGGCAAGGACAGAGACAGGCGGACTTGTGCACCAGCACTAGCCCAGTGTATATACTACGGTGGCCCAAACGCTTTGCACGACAGCAGCGTATCTAGCATTCGGCCTTGCGTCTTGAGAAGAAAGGCCCTGGTTGTTTGGTTTTCGACCGCCACGGACGTGCATGTGCGGATTCACCTTTGCTTTTGTTTACTCGGGAGTCGCGGGACAAGAGAAAAGAGCCTGTCGTTGTCGGCCTAATTGCACTTTTCTTTTCTTTGTTTTTCACTCGCTTTTCGTGTTTGCAGTTTGGCTGAAACGGCAACCAATATCCAATGTACGGTAGCAAGCGATACAAGAAATACTGTCACAGGTAACTTGACGTATGCGTCCTCCCGCTGCCACCTTCTGCTTGTATTTTATGTGTGTCATGGCGGCCAGTTTTGATTCGGCTGGCTTTGTCTCGAGAGGCGCATAGTCCAGACGGCTTTGTTCTGGGATGGATGCTTCCGGGGTCCAACCAGACTGACGATTAGCGGAGAGTGCCATACGAGGCTGTGCCCAAATGAACCATTCTTTTCGGACCAGTAAGCCGGAACAAGCTTCCGGGCTGGGGCTGATGCGTAGATCGCGGCAAGGCAGGCGCGCCGAAAGCTGACAGAGATGCAAAGTAAAGGCTGTGCTAAAAGGTAATACAGAACACGGGCTACGGAAACACACTGCCAGAATGCATTGCCTTGTTGCCGGTACGACTAAAAGACGGTGAGGCGGCATCGAACGGAGTCCGAGAAGATAACGCAATGAGGCTCACTTTTGCCTCTTACTCGGACAAGTGGCCAAACAACTATTACGGAATAGTCGAAAGACTAACAGCCACACAACCGTTTTCTCTCGCGCTCCAATCCCTGTTTGGACCGTGTTCTATTAATTCATTCCCTTCTTCCGCAAGGCAAAACGACCCCTATTTCCTTCGTGCCAAGACTCATCATTACGGGGGATGGTTCTTCCTCCTGCGGGGCTTGGCCTGTCGGACAAGGCGCCCCTACGAGTACTCCGTGCTGCGCCGTTGGCGGTCAACCGTGAGCATCGCCCGCGCGGCGGAGCGGGGCGCTGCTGCGCTGCTGCGCTGCTGCACCGATGCGTTGTCCAAGCCGAAGCCCCATTCGCGAGTACTCGTAGACGCATGTATATACTCGAATTTGACGCATCTCTCAACTAGTAAAGAGGAACCGAGCCTCTTCGCCGGCAAGGCAAGTACAAGCCAATGCATGGCGCTTGCCCGTCGAAAGATCCTCACGTAACCCCCCTTGCTCGCCCCAGTGCCACTAGGCCAGTACTGATTGGTACGCGTGTGTACTCTTACATGGCTCCGCAGCGCTACTTGGTAATTGCCATGTTTGGTTTCACACACCCCTGGTTGCTGCCACCCCCCGTGTCTGTGTGCTCCCCTCCTACTCGTACTCCGTACTCCTAAACATCGCTCCCGCAATTCTGTATTTCGGCTCACCAAGCGGTCATCCCTCCCTTCTCTTTATCGGGAACATGCCCCCCCGAGCTTTCCTTTTGCGCCGCAAAATGCTTCCCTGTGTTTACCTGACGTCTACTGCCATCATTCGTTGAAGCCCCCCACTACCTTGAGGCTCCCAGGCTGTGACGCCGAGTTTCTTCTGGATCCAGTTGTCTTCTCCACCAAGACTCTCGCTAATGAGGCCGAACCTGTGCAAACGCCTCGACAACTGTTTCCAACCCAGTGCGCCTCGCCTCCCCTTCCCTCCTTCCAGTCCCGCGCCCGGATCGCAATTGCGCTGCGCCGACGGGGAACCACGAGACCGCAAACACGTCCGTTGTGCCTTAGTTTTCCCACCGCCTTTTTGGGCGTTTCGGGGGCCATTGTCGCAGAAAAACAAACCGCTTTGCTAAGCGGCAGGACCGAAGACTACTTTTTTTTTTCCCTTGCTTTGTCTCCCTAGCCTAACGCTGCAGCCGGCGAGCGAGACTGTCCGAAATTGAACAAAGTCTGGCTCTTGGTTCTTTCACGGCTAGCACGGAGAACCGGTCACCTTTTCAATTCGCTCAAGTCTCCTGCAGCTTGTGGCAACCTGCATCAATCGTTCCGAGATCCTTTTGGTGGAGCCGGTATTACGACGCCAGGTCGCTTGTCTTCTGTACCGCGCTTTTCAAGAGTGGCCGCCCCCCCCGGCTGCTTCCTTCTTCCAACACCACATGAACTCTTCAACTAATACTCACACCTAAACCGCGGACGTTGTCGTGGAATACGAAAAGATACGAGGGACAGGACGACACACCGAATAGGAGGGCGGAAGAAGAGGAGGTGCTTGAAGGGGGAAAAAGAACAAACTCGCAATGGCCTTCCCAGTTGCTGTACAGTCGGCCATATTCTACGTCCTGGCGTGTACACCATGTCTGTCGGCACGAAATCGTTACCGCACGCGGCAGAAGTCTCGGCGGGAGCGTCAGGAGCGGGCGCGACTAGACGAAGAAGAGCCAGAGCTGTACCGACACCCCAGTCCGTTCAACGTGAACCCATACTGGCAGGAGGAGATTATGATGGGACCAAGCCTGCCGAAGAAGGGCCGGTCGAACAATGGCAAGAGCGCCAGCCAACGGAAACTGACCAGCGCGGGCATAGACCAGACGTCAGCTACGCGTACCAGTCTCGCTAGCAGTAACAACGGCACGCCGAACGACAGTGGTCCCAGAGTCAGCACGGCTGGCGAAGCAAACGGGTCGAGCGGCACATCGACGATCCTCGGAAATGGTGGGATGCAGCCACCGGCCAGTCCGACATTGGTCCCGGACGATGTGCATAGTGTGACCACGGCGGACGTAGCCGGCTCGATCACGACGGCTAGCGAAGGGTGGAACTACAAGCGGTACCAGAGAGAGGACGAGGAGCTCTGGGGCAATGAGCTGTCTAGGACAAGCAAGTTGATGGACGCCCTTGTCAAGGCTGGCTCGTCCGCCGGCCGTCTGTTGGAAAGCAGGTTGGGCAAGGACCGGCCCATCACGGATGAGGACCGGGCCAAGTTTTACTCGCCGACCGTCGTGCACCCGCCCGTGAACGATTATCACCCGCCCGTGGTGTCCAACAAACCGGCGCGCAAGGATGCCCTCCGCTGGATGCTGCAGCCTCCACCGCCCGCCAAGGTGATGGAGGGCAAAGTCCCGGTCAGTCGGAGCACGAGCGTGGCCAGCACAGCAATAGGACGGAGATCAACGGCAGCCAGCTCGGACGTGTCGTTGACCCGCAAGATAGCGCTGGAAGCACGTCTGCGGCGGGCCGAGTCCAACACCAGTGCGTCGGCCAGCAACGGCAGGGCGCCCTCACTGTCGGTGGACGATACGGGGGACCTGGCCGTCACCATTCGCGCGCCCAGCCGGACCGCATCAAGGAAGGCGCCGGGGCGCGAGAGGCTGCGGCCGAAGAGCCAGCACCGGAGCAACATGCAGGGCAGGAACCGCAGCCGAAGCGGCAGCGCCAGTCTTGAGTCGTCGGTGGAGGCGTCCGCTTGGTCTTCGGACGAGGAGGACGGCGGGCTGAACATGCGATGGCGGTTTCAGTTTCCGAACGGGGGGGCCGGCAACGGTGACATTGCCGAACGGACCTCCAGTGCACCACCAACGGCGCGTGCTGCTACAACCTCGGAGCCGGTGGAGCTACAGCCGGCCCAACTGCTGGTGCCGCAGTCACCGACGCACATGCCGATACGGCCAAAGCTCTCGACGATTGTGAGCTCCGATGCGGGCAGTACGATCAGCTCCGAGCTATCGGACACTAAGATCCAGCCGATCGCCGAGACGGAAGCCGACGAGGCAAGGGCCGACGAGGCAGGGGCCGTCGAGGCGGGCGGCCACGAAGACGTCAAGACGGAACATCCGCGGTCGGCCAGCTCGTCCCTTGACAGCGGACTAGCCTTGGCCGCCTAGTACGCCGAAGCAGGACAACAGGCAGCTGGGCCGCACGCGGACGACTTGGTCGGCGCTCACTCTCTTTGGCATCTCCTTTGTTCACACACTCTTTCGCTTTTCTCCTACTACGTCATCTCATCCGTGGTCCTCCGGCTCCTCTCCTTTCTCTCTCACCGCTAGCATTACACCGGACACGGGGCATGTGCATGAGCAAGGGCTCGCAGGCAGCATCGAATTTGCGTTATCGTTTTATTGTTTTCCGGTTGTATTTTTTACATTTTCTTATTCTCTTATCTTGGGTTTACCGTTTGGCTTGGCAGGGCGTCCTGGGTCAAAAGCATAGCATGACAGTTTGCAAGAGAGCATCGAAACAGGTGTTTGTTTCTTTTTCTGAGCATCAGAGTTCTTCAGAACGTTTGGTAGCCAGCTGGCCGACGCGCTATTGGCTTTCAATACATGTGCTTTTCCTTAATCAGCCATGACGTTTTTTTGCGTGACGATACGCCGTAGATAGCCGACCCACCTGGCGTGGGGTAATTGGACGGCCAGAAGTGCGAGGAGGAGGACGGTCAGGTTTACGTGCCAGCGAACTTGCGGTCACAGAGCTTGCTGGCACCCGATTGCATGTTTGGAGGCCGTGTGGTCTGTTTTGCCCGTGGGTAAGAGATCCGGTGCCGTCCTTTTCCGTGTCGTCGTCTGCTTGTAGACCTTTCTTTATTCTCTCGTCGCTCCTTTGCACTATCTCGCAATCTCTCTCGTTGAGCGCGCGGCCGAAACAGACACAGACACAGGCGCAGACACAGACATAGAAGCAGACGACATGGGTTCGATCGAAGACCGGGACGAATTCACGGTGCTCGTTACGGGCTTTGCGGTAGGTTTGGCATTGTGTCTCTTTTTCCAAAGGGGTCGGAGCTTGGCGGCGGTGAACTGACTGGAGCTCCTTGTTGTCGACAGCCGTTCAAGCGCGAGTTTCCAGTAAACCCCTCGTGGGAGATTGCGAGCCGGCTGCCGGCGTACCTGCCGGCGGCGGTCAAGACGGCGGCGGCAACGGCCAACGAGACAGCCGTGGTGGAGGGTCTGCCGGCGGTGCGGATCGTGGTGTATCCGGAGCCGGTGCGGGTGAGCTACGACGTGGTGCGGGCGCTGGTGCCGCAGCTGTGGGACGGACGGACGGTGCGGCTCAGCGGCGAGGAGTCGGGCGGTGGCGCCGTCTTTACGCCGCCGTCGCGCATCGACGTGGTGCTGCACATTGGCATGGCCGGCCCGCGGCTGCACTATGCGCTCGAGCGGTTTGGCCGCCGCGACGGCTACGGCATGGGCGATGTCGACGGCCGGCTGCCCGACGTGGACCGCGAGAACCCGCGCTGGGCCTGGTACGGAGTGCCGTCGGCGCTGCCGTCAGAGCTCAATCTCGAAGACGTGCTGCCGCGCTGGCAGGCCAACGTGTCGGCCGCCGCGGCGTCCTCGGCCGCCCCGTCGTTTCCGATCCCGAGCGACCCGCTGCCCGACCTGCGCCTCTCCATCGACGCCGGCCGCTACCTCTGCGACTTTACCTACTTTTCCTCCATGGCGCACCTGTACCGACGCGAGCACGGCACGCTCGTCGACGACGAGGGCCACCCGGTCCGTCCGCCCGTGGTCGACCCCGACAACCGCCGGCGCGTCGCCTTTCTGCACGTGCCGTCCTCCGCCTCGCCCGAGCGCATCGAGACCGGCCGCGCCCTTGTCGTGGAGCTGATCCGCGCCATTGTGGCCTCGGAAATGGCCGGCCGCCAGAAGCAGCAGACGGCCGTCGAGGCGGGGCCTATGCACGCGGCCACGGCGGCCGGCGCCGACACCGTCGCGGGCAAGTGGTACCGCGACTGAGGTGGACGAGGAGAGGGGCACATGGTGATGAATTTTTTTTTGGAGTCTGTCTCACGTTTTATTGACTTGACGATTTGGCGTGGCGTGCAGTGGGTCAGCCTTACAGCCAGCAAGCATGTGGGGGGGGAAGGAGCAAAGTGTGTCGTGCCTGCATCTATTGATCTAGAACGTCTATTTCTGCGTAGAATGCATTGTGTTTTCGTGTAGTTCTCCGCATTTCTCCCCAAAGACGCGTTTCGATCTTTGCTCTTCTCTACTCATTCTGCTTTCTTGGAGCTGTCCAGTGCATGCTGCTGGGGCGACTTGACATTGGCGCCCAGCATCCGCGCCGTCCAGATGGCGCGCGCGTATTGCTGAGGCCACTTGATTTTGACGTTGAGCCGCTGGGCCGACCAGAGCACAAACTCGGGCTCGCGGAGGAACTGGCGGCCGACAATGGCGACGTCCGCCTCGACGATGCGGCCGCCGGGCACGCCGCCCTTTTGCACGACTTCGCGGGCGACCTCGGGCGTCTGGATGAGCCCCACGGTGCCGATCAGCAGTCTGGGCGAGCTGGTGTCGGCGTCGGCGTCGAGGGCCTTGCGGATGTGCGCGGCCATGTCGATCTGAAAGTACGTGTGGATCTCGATCTTCTGCAGCGGGCTGTTGCCGCCGCTGCTGACGTCGAGCAGGTCGATGCCGGCGGCCGGCAGCAGGCGGGCGAGGCGGATCGTGTCTTTGACCGTCCACGACGGCTCGGCCGACACCTTTTCGAGCCACTCGGTGGCGGAGATGCGCACAAACAGGGGCATCGTCGCCGGGATGACGGCGCGCACGGCTTCAATCACCTCGAACAGCAGCCGCGCGCGGTTTTCAAAGCTGCCGCCGTAGGCATCCGTTCGTTTCTGTAAGGTAGGGGGCACGGTTTAGCTCTCAAGAACCACAACGACACACTCTCGTGCAAAACACTCACGTTGGAATGCGGCGACAGGAACTGGAAGAGCAGGTAGCCGTGGGCGGCGTGGAGCTCGAGCACGTCAACGCCCGCCTCGACGGCACGACGGGCAGAGGCGGCAAAGGCGGCGACAAGGGCGCGGATGTCCTCCAGCGAGGCCGCACGGGGCTGCGGGAACGAGGCGTCGTCGTACGACAGGGCCGACGGACCGACCACGTCGTCGGGCCACCCGCCACCCGCTTTATCGGCCATCGGTCGAAGTGCGGTGCCGGCCGGGGCCACAAACGGCGCCAGCATGCTCGCCTTGCGGCCGGCGTGTGCCAGCTGGACGCCAATCTTTTGGCCCTGCGAGTGCACAAAGTCGACGACGCGCCGCAGCGGCGCCACCTGGCTGTCCAGCCACAGGCCAGAGTCCTCGGGCGAGATGCGGCCGTTGGGCTGCACCGAGGTCGCCTCGACAATCGTCAGCGCGGCGCCGCGCTGCGCAAACTGGCCAATGTGCACGAGGTGGAAGTCGGTCAGGTGGCCGTTGTCGGCCGAGTACATGCACATGGGCGACACGACGAAGCGGTTCGTCAGCGTGACGCCGCGGATCGTCAGCGGCGTAAAGAGCGTCGGCACCGCTTCCTCGTTCGAGGTCGGCGTGCCTGCGGGCGGCTCCTGTGCTGGCGTAAAGTACGGCGCCCCAGGGGCCGGCGTGCTGTGCGTGGCGAAGCCACGCTGCGTCACCGCCGTCTTGAGTGTCTCGGAGGGGGACATGGCGAAAGATGGGCACTCGATGATGGGTGTGTGTTGGAGGGTTGTCTCGAATCGGTCGATTCTACGAGGCCGACAAGACTGGCGCAATCTGCTATTTGAACTTTCCCCCGCACCCTGGACTCGTCGTTTTGGGCCATGGCGGAATTCGGCAGATTACTCACCTCATCGATTTGAAATCAGATCAGCTCGATCAGGCCAGTTCTACCCGACCATTGATAATACGCAAAGCACCCCGGGTGGACATGAAGCCTGGGTCGCCAAGGCACGACAGACACCGCATGACAGATGCTGCACAACGGGCGTCGCACGGCAGACGGACAACGTCGAGATGGCCTGTCATTTCAGAGGCCTTATTCATAGCCACCCGTCTTGGACCCTGTTCCGCAACAAGCTTCTGATTGGTTTTGAAGACAACGGCGGGGAACAGCGGCAGGTGTGCCGAGAAGCGAAGAACAAACCCCAGAGCTAAAATGCAGCAAAAATGCAGAGCATGAAGCGATTCTTACAGCAAAAATATCGGCAAAAATATCAGCAAAAATATCAGCAAAAAACGTACAGCAGCGGGTATTCGCTGGTCGTCACCGACCCAACTACTAATCCGCCGATTACTGGTTTAACTAGGGGAGAGCGGACGGGATCCCGTGCTTTCCAGTATCTATGGCCGTACGTGGTGGTTTGCTGGCGTGCCAGAACTATAAAAGAGATCTCAACGGTTTCTCTTCATGGTTTGTCTCCGACTCTTCCGCTTCACCGAAGTGCACACCAGCCAAAGAGGCTCGCTGCGGCCGAGGTCGATATCTGCAGGGCCTTACTCCATATCCTGCACGCCAAGCCAGTCGCATGCAGTCAGCGTCCGTTGTCGGCTCAGTGGGGTCGACAGACTTTGACCGGCCCCTCGTCTTGTCTTCCGGAGCAGCTACTGCTTTACATCACCCCGCTTGCAGCACAAACCTGGATCGATGCTGCTGACGTGTCTGCACACTGTACTGATGGCAGCCAATCCGACACGCCACAGTGACATATCTGGAGCATCGAGCCAGGTCCAAAAGGGAATGGAAAGATAGGGAAACACTGCCGGCCGAAAGGGTGGGGAGTCTACTGGCCGCGGCCATTGTGTTTTCCGCCATGATACGCGTCTAGTGAGGCTCGAGACCCATGAACTCGCAGACGCCGTAGGCGGAGAAGCTGTCCACAGCGGTGGTGGGGCCCCAAGGTTGAGGATAAGAGCTCTTGTCGGACTGCACCGAGGGCAGAGAATCCGAGTTTTCAAGTGGACGAGACCCACAGCACAAGACACACCAAAACGATGCTCGACGACAAGACCGTGCAGGTCTCGCAGGATGCGATTGACCACAGGTCGCGGTGGCAGGACACATTGGGAGAGAACGCGGGGCTGTACCGTGAGGCGCTCGCGCTGTACCCGAACGATGAGGCTATCGACGTGGCGCTGGAGCGACGGGTAGTGCGCAAGCTAGACCGGCGGCTGCTGCCGGTGCTCGGGCTGTGCTACTTTTTCTACGTGAGTGACGGGCCGGTCTGGCGGTGGTCGACGGTGGGGACTGACGGGACGCAGTACGTGGACAAGACGACGCTGTCGTACGCGGCCATCTTTGGGATCAAGGACGACCTGGGGCTGCACGGGACGCAGTACTCGTGGCTGTCCAGCGTGTTCTACTTTGGGTGGCTGGTGTGGTCGATCCCGTCGAACCTGCTGCTGCAGCGGTCGCAGCCGGCATGGTATGTGGCGGGCAACATTTTCCTGTGGGGGGTGTTTTTGATGTGCCAGGCGTCGGCGCGGAGCTTCGGAGCCATGGCGGGGCTGCGGGCGGTGTCGGGGGCCTTTGAGTCGGTGGCCGACCCGGCGTTCATGTTCTTCACGACCATGTTCTACACGCAGGCGGAGCAGCCGTCGCGGATCTCGGCGTGGTATGCGTGGAACGGGATCGGGGTGGCCGGAGGGGGGTTGATTGGTACGTCTCTTGGGGGTTGTTTGTTCTTTGGAAAAGATGCTCTCTGAATAAAGGCATCCCGGCTGACCAGACGAGGCTACGGCATTGGTCAGATCCACGGCGGACTGGCCTCGTGGCGGTACGAGTTTCTCGTGGTGGGCGCCGTGTGCGCGGCGTGGGCGGTCTGCCTGCTGGCGGCGCTGCCCAACTCGCCGGCGACGGTCCGGGGCTTCTCGCACGCGGAGCGGCTGGTGCTGGTGGCGCGGATGCGGCGCAACCAGACGCGGTTCGAGCAGCGGGCCATCAACTGGAGGCACGTCCGCGAGGCCTTTTGCGACTACAAGACCTGGCTCTTTTTCCTGCTCGGCTTCGTGTCCAACGTGCCCAACGGCGGCATCTCCAACTTTGGCACGCTCGTCATCGAGGGTCTCGGCTTCGACAAGCGCCAGACGGCGCTGCTGGGTATCCCGCAGGGCGTCATTGTCGTGCTCTGGATCGGCCTCGGCGCGTTCGCCAACGCGCGGCTGCCACACAACAGCCGCACGCTCGTCTGCGCCGCCTTTATGGTGCCGACGATTGCGGGCGCGCTGGGGTTTTTGCTGGCGCCGGAAGACGCCTATGTCGGGCGGTTGATGTGTTTGTGAGTTTGTGTTCTTTTTTTGCTCTCTCTATATTTCTTTCTCTCTTCCATTCTTTCTCTCTCTTTTTTTTCCGTCTCTTTTTTCCTCTCTTCCTTCCCTCTCTTACCCCCCCAGTTACCTCACCGGCTCGTACCAGGCCTCCTTCGTCATCTGCCTCTCGCTCGTCACCAGCAACACAGGCGGCCAGTCCAAAAAGATGATCGTGGCCGGCATGATCTGGGCGGGCGCGTGCGTGGGCAACATTTCGAGCCCGTTCTTCTACAAGACCAAGCAGGCGCCGACATACCACCTCGGTATCGGGTCTCTGCTGGTGGCCAACTGCCTCGAGTTCGGCCTCTTTTTCGTCTTCCGAGCCGTGTTCATCTGGGAGAACCGCAAAAAGGAGCGGCTGCGGGCAGCGCTGCGTGCAGCGGGCGCCCTGGCCAGCGATGCGGCCGCACGCAACGCCACCGCCTTCCAGGATCTGTCGGACCGCGAAAACGAGAACTTTGTGTACGTGTATTAGCGAAGCGGGGAAAGACGGATTTGGACGCGACGGCGCGGATGCGACGGTGAGCCTCTTAAGCGATAGATAAGCCAGGGCGGTGCGACGAGGCCAGACAATGGCCTGTTCTTTTCTTGGAAGCAGCCAGGGAGGCCACACCGATAACAGGTCCGGCCGTCGACAAGATGAAGAAGGGGAGCCCAGCCAAGCTCGCGAAGCTTTAAGCTAGAGAAGCTTAAAGTTTGGTGGAAATTACGCCCCAATGCACTGGAACGTCGCTGGGGGGCCGGGGGGCGAAACAGGGCAGGCGGCCCAATCAGCAGGCGGGGGCGCATCCCTGGCTAGCGTGTCGTGCCGCCGGCTAAGGATCCGCAGCGCTAATGCGAGCACTGAACTAATTGCGTGCAAGTTTTTTTTTGCAACAGGCTGTGGCGCCCTGCCGGTGCGAAACATAACGGTGCATAATCGAAATAAGCAAGGACTGGCGAGAGGGGTTTCTGGCACATGGGCAATCGAGATCGGGCCCTCGAGGGGCCACGGAGGCAAGGAAATGCGATTTGTGGAGCTCGCGGAACTACGCGCAAAGCCCTGAAGCCCTGAAGCCCTGAAGCCCTGGAGAGGACGGTCTGCTGCTGGGCCATGCTTCGGCGGTGCAGCCATTCTGGGCGCTAGCGCTCACCGGGGTCATCGGAAGGAAGCGTTTTCCCCTCTCTGGCTGCAACGCTTGGGAACGCCCGCGTCTTGGCCCTGTGCCTTTGCGTGCTTCAAGTTGCTTCGTCTTCTCTTAGAAGAACGACCCGCTGGCCGGTCTCGATTGGGGAAGAAGAGGGGGGGCGGCACGCGAGTACGATACTCGTTGGTGGACCGCCGTTGCTTCTCTTTGCTTCTCTTCCGCTTCTCTTCCGCTTCTCTTCCGCTGCTTTTCCGCTTCTCTTCTCATCGCTTTCTGTTTGGTCGGGGAAGAAGACTACAGTACGTGAGGATCCCGACTGATCCGATCGCGGGGCTCTTTTGTTCGTCCATTTGTCCTTTATGTCCTTTTTGCCCTTCTTGTCCTTTCTTGTCAGTTCTTTTCTCGGCCATGGCGCACCGCCTACCCAACACACCGATCGATGCCGGCCCGGCGCCCGGCGATCTAGTCCACGTGCTTGTCGGCCCGAACCAGCGCGAGTTTATTGTGCGCCGCGACCTGCTCTGTGCCGGCAGCTCGTTTTTCCGCGAGAGCCTCGAGGGCGTCGCGGACGACCTGGACGACTGGTACAATGCTGACGTTGACGTTCTCGACGTTCTCGACCATTTCAACGATCTCAATGATTTCAATGACCTCAAAGACCTCCATGACCTCGATACAAAAAGCCGAGACCCCCCGACGCTGTGGCTCGCCAACGAGTCGGCCGGCATGTTTGAGCTGTGCGTGCTGTGGCTGTACCGCGGCCACGCCTTCCGCAGCATTGTCGACGAGGCCGTGACCGTGCTGATGGCCGGCTGTGCCGAGGGCGAGGAGATTGTGCTGTTGGCCGAGGCCGAGGCGGACGCTGAGGCCGACGATCAAGTCAGCGTCTCGGGCCGCTCGGCGGCGACGACCACCTCGTCGCCTGCCCGCGCCTGCAGCACCCTGCACTGGCACCTCGTGCAGGTGCACCTGTTTGCGGCCCGCGTCGACATGCCGGCGCTGCAGGACGCGGCCATGGACACGCTGCAGGACCTGTACCTGCGCCTGGACTGGGAGGCCACGCCGCGGCTGCTGCGGTTCCTCTACGGCGCGTGCGACGACGCCGTGGCCGCGTGTCGCCTGCGCAAGTGGGCCGTGGCCTTGCTGGCCTGGACGCTGTCGAACCAGGGGGAGGACGAGGGGGGGGACGGGACGACTGTCGACGACTCTCTAGACGCTCTAGACTGTCTGGACGACGACACCTCCAACCCTCTCCGCCGCCTCCTGGCCGCTTTCCCCGCCCTCCGTGTCGAATACGACGCCCACGTACGCAAAATGGCCGACAGCGCCGCCGACGTGCGCCTCAAGAGCCCCCAGCTGCGCATCCCCAGCAACCACCTGCGCCGCGACGACCGCCACTTTGGCTTCCGCCAGTGCGCCTTCCACAGCCACCGCCGCTCCGTCGGCCAGGGCCGCTGTCCCCACAGCCTCGTGCTGCGCGCCCAGCAGGAACAGCAGCGGCGGCAGCAGCACCAGCAGCACCAGCAGCACCTCGAGCAGATCCAGCAGATCCAGCAGATCCAGCAGATCCAGCAGATCCAGCACCTCCAGCTGCGACAGTCGCCATCCTCCTCTCACCTCCATCACTCCCAGCATCCTCACAATCAACACCCCCAGCACCCTCAGCACCACCGCTACCACAGCAGCGGCTCCAAGCACCGCCTCGACACCACCCCGACACGTCCCTCCTACATGTCCCACGTGTCCTCGGCCTCGCTGCCCACCATCCTCACCCCCCTCCCGCTCTCCCTCTCGACCCCGTCCTCGTGCTCCTCCGAGCCTCGTCTCGTCGACCTCCCTGCCTGGTCGCCCCTGTCCCTCACCACCCCGGGACTGGCTCCCCTCGGGATGGAATCCACCATCTAGCCCCTTGTTTTTCTTCTCACGATTCTTACGTACTTCACGGCTGTTTGACAGGGCGTTTGTGGTTTACATTTTTTCACAGGCCGACTGGGGTCTTTTCTATAGACAAGGCGGATTGGAGCCTTAATTTTGCCCGTGCGTCCTCGGGGACCGACTGGATGCTAGTTTGAAATTGAAGATACCGTTGCACTGCTTATTGCAATGAGGCGTAAAGTGTACTCGCTCTTTGAATCAAAACTCGGGGTAAAACTATGCTATGCTGAAAGGGGTATTGAAACTCAACTATGGCGACTCAAATCAGGGGTATCACTGCCATGATGCACACGTGTAAATCCAACGACCAAGCACTCCTCATTACTCGCCCGCCTCTTCGGATGGCGACCGCGCCGTCTCTCCAGTAGCATCCAGGCACAGACTGCCAGTCCCAAGTGCGGCAAGATTAGACACGTCCATTTACCATCTACACCTCGCTACTCTGGTCCCAGTGTCTCAGAGTGGCTTTATCTTCGTGGATGCTCCCGCTGCTGCCACTGTCAGTCGCACAGAGATGGCTGGTCAGGATGTGGACAGAGATGTGGTAGAGGAGCGAAACACCAAAGTAGAGGGCACAGCCGAACACGACGGCGAGGGGCCCGACGAGCGCAAAGATGGTGAATCCAGAGGAAAAGGTCTGAAAAGCGTCGTTGCCGGCCAGGCGGGCCGTGGTGAGGCCGGTCTGCAGGGCGGCCAGCACGATGGCGGTGTAGGCCAGCAGCGAGGCCAGCGAGCGCAGATTGTTCTGGAAGAAGAGGGCGAAGCGGTCGAGGCGGCCGACGAGGACGGGCAGCAGGCCGCCGCGGCGGAGCTGGCTGATCTCGCGCAGGCGATGCAGGCGCAGCTCGCCGTAGCGGAAGCGCGGGTGGAAGCGGCGGGCACGCACGTCGGGGGCGGTGGCGATCTGGCGGGCGAGCGTGCGCCACGCGTCCCAGGAGAGCTCGGGCGGAAAGAGGCCGTGGTCCTGGGCGATGCGAAAGTCGCTCTCGTACGGCACGAGGGCGGCGTACGAGTAGAGGAAGCCGAGGGCGCACGCCCAGAGGTGCCGGGTCTCGCATGGGGGGGGTGTTGGCTGGCTGGGGGCGTTGGCAGAGGTTGGAGAGCTGGGGGGGTCCCCAAAACCGCCCGCCGTGTCGTTGCAGTCACACACGACAATGGACTGCCAGAACCGGACGTCGAGCAAGAGCCGCGGGAGCGGCTTGAGAAAGAGCAGGCTCTGTCGGCCACCGCCGCCGCCGCTGGAGCTCAGGCCGAGGCCGAGGTGGCGGTCCATGCGCTCGGTCACGCAGATCGTCCGGGCCCGGTGGACGCAGTCGTGCAGCGGCCGCGGCAGGGCGGGCGCGCCCAGCAGCCAGAACCAGTGGTGACCGAAGCCGTCGAGGCGGCCGAGTCCCAGCTCGGCGCCGAGATAGGCCGTCGTCAGGGCCGGGACCGTCAGGGCCGCTAGGCTGTCATCGCGGTAGACGGCTGGCAGGAGCGTCTCGAGCGGCACGTCGGCCGTGTGCAGCACGTCGATGGAAAAGGGCGGCGTTGGGCGGAACGGGGTGCGGCGAGCCATGTTGAGAGTTTGTTTAAATATCATCATTTGGTAGATACTCCTGGGTAGATTCATCGCATCCATCTCAAGATATAAAACAGGACATCTCCCACACAGAGGCATCCCAGCAAGGCAAAATGCGCCTGATCAGGGCTAGGCAACAGCCGGCGAAAGCACCCGTGGACTTCACCATAGTCTCGATGCTGGTCAAGAGATGTGGGAAAAGGCGTCCGTACAGCCTCACAAGGCAACTACGTCGAGTCACACGCGGCTGTGGTGGTTGCCCGCCCGAGACAGCAGGTGGCCACGGGACTCGTTGGGTGTGTCATCCGCTTAGTCAGCGGATCTGGCATCCAGGAGGAAATGTCTGCGGGACAGCCACCTCTTTACCAACACGACCGGCTCACAAAGTGATGTCCTCGCTCTGTCGCGTCCGCGCCGAGCGTGACGCCCGCCGGCCGCCCCGTGATTGATGCACGCTTTGTGCAGAGTGGAGACGGGACAGCGGCAACGTGCAGCGGCCCCAGCGACTCCATCGGCTCCAGCGAGACGCCGGAGAGCAACCAAAAAAACACGCCATTTTCACCGCGCTCCATCTGCACGCGGACCATCACAATTGCCTTTTGCAGCAACTTTGGCTGTGCTGAGGAAAGCTGGACAGCCCAGACTTGTGCCGTTGCGGCCACCCTCCACTGGCGTCGGTGGCGTTTTGAGGCTCCTTGACATTATTGCGCGAGATGCGCGAAGCCGTTGGACCTACTCCGTAGAGACTAATTACTCCGTAGACCTCGGGTCAAAGCAGAGATATCTACGACGTACTTGTACGCGTTAGTATTGTCGTGCTCGCACTCCGTAAACGGTTGGACTCGCGCATTGGCCTCCAGCAGCCTCCAGGGGTTATGATATCTCATAAATTGTGTCTGTTCGCAGCCGGCCAGGCAGGATTTCCACCTTGCACGACTTAGAATGCAGATGCGCCCCCCTTCTGTCGCACCGGCGCCTACGGCAGTGCCGGCCTTGTCTCGCATGATGCGCAATGCAAGGCGTTTTTCGGGCGCGCGGCATTTGGGCGGGATGTCATCACGGGAAATCTGAAGAACTGGCATCAGGTGAGCATTCGTCCGCCTCCGTGTGTCCGTGGTCACCATCGGTCGTCTGTATTAGGAAAGGACGTGGACCAGGACAGCACGAGTCTCCCAAATGCAGAAGGCAAGTTAAATTGCATACGCATAGCATCGCAACCCATCCCCACACCCAGCGCGACTGCCCTTGCTCACATACATACGTCGTAGCCGTGTGCAGTACGAGATTATCGTATGTACAAGCACGATAGCCTCCGCTCGTAGCGCGCTGGTGCCTTGCAATTAATAGCGCCTCACCGCCCCCCCGGCAGGGACGCGCTTTCCCCCCCCCCAGCCCCTGGCCCTTGCGGACAAGGCGATGGCTGATTGGCCAAAGCTCTGTCCACGACGAGCACCTCGCGTCTAGCGCAAGGGGTAACAGCATCCACTTGCTACGACGGTACGAAGTAAACTCTCCACTCTCTGCGCTGCCGACTCGTTAACGACCGCTTCCTGGGCCTTTTTGGGTATTTTTTTTTTCCTAGTCGTTTCTCTGCGCATGCCGGCACGTCGCCCACCCCCTGCTCCCTACGGCCAGCACGCGTCATCCAATGAGCATTCCAGCCGCTGCTAAAGATAGGACGATGGAGAAAAAAAATAGGGTAGACAACGAGGGAAGAGCAGGACGGGATTGGGAGGAAATTGTTCAGCCAGTGTCCACCACTCGTCTACGAGTACTCCATGCTCGCTCTTCCGTCTCTGGCTCTGCATCGGACCGATCTTGTGCCTGACCATTCATAAGTCATTACGGAAAAGTGATTGGCGATCGGACTGTCCCCTTTCTCTCTGGTGCCATCATTTCATGTCGCTTCCAGCGTGACGCCTTTCCCAGTCGGAGCACCCAATCCTACCATACGCCGCCACTTCTTCCCTGTCCAGCCAAGCCATGAGAGAGCTACCTCGCGTTGCTTGAACCTCGATTCTCAACCAACACTGCAATAAATAGCATCATGGCTGTTGATCTGCTACCTCCGGGAACGGACCACCCGGCCCCCCGTCGCACGTCCCCTTTGCCTTACCACGCTCCTGTCCCTCTTCCTCTACCCCCTTCCGCATCCGACTCTTCGCTTGACTCGTTCGACTCTCTGTCCTCCACCTACACTGCGCCTGAAACTCCAGAGTACCATCAGGACTCTCCTAATTACCCCGAATGTGAACGTGAACCTTCTCGGCCTCCCTCTCCTCGCCGTCCCCTGACCATCGATACCTCCAACCGCCCGCAGTTTCTGCCCAGGACCTCGTCGCTCAGATCGCTACCCAGCACTTCGGCTACCGTGGCCACCACACTCACCAACGGCAGGAGGGCGCACAGTTTGGCCTCCCCGCTTGACCACCCAGTCCGTCTGGCCGCCGATCCGCCGGCCCCCTCTGGCCCAGTAACTGGACCGCCTGGCCTTGTCGGCCAAATTCGACGGAAGCCCGTGGCCAGAACCACTTCTCTATTGGCCGAGACGCGCCCAGTCTCATCTCACAACTACCTGCCTATCAGCGAAGAGGACGAAGAGCCGCCCGAGCACGAGGCACACTACCTTGACAACCTGGACGACTTTTATTCCGGAAGCGAGGATCAAGACTCGTCGGCCCCCTTTGATCATCTGGAGCACTTTGGCCTGGACGTTCTCGACGAGTTGCCCCGACCCGAACAGCGGTTTACGCGCTCGTGTTCCATTGACAGCCCGACCTTGTACGAGTTCCCGGGCGAATCTTTAAAGACGCGCGAGGCCCTGCCGCTGCCGTCTCCATTGGCGCCGGCCTCCTTAACCGTTTCGAAACAGTCGAATACGACTGACAAAGGGTGGGTAGCATCCGTGCATCGCTGTCCTTTGTGTGCTCCTGGCGTGACGTTGGGTTTCATTGAGCGGCCGTCTGCCTTTTTCTATTCTCTTTGCTCTTTGTCTTGCGCTTTAGTATTGTTCTTCGCTTTGTTCCTCGCTTTGTTCTCTAACTTTTAATCTTTAGAGCACCGGCCTTGTCCGATTTCCGGGACACGGACTCTGACCCGGCCGCCCAAACGTCTCAGAACGGCCAAGCTTTTACCCCTGCATCTCCTCTGACAAGCGAAGCTGCTGGTTCGGCGCACAATGACCTGGAGCCCGTGGCGGACCTAGACTGTGACCAGATCCACGCAGACGATCCAGCCGAGGAAGAACAGGAGCCAGTCGATCCGACTGAGGAACAGGAGTCATCCGATCCGAAACCGCCACAGGAACACGACGACGAACTGGACGAGTGTGCCACTCCCACCTCTACCATGTCATTATTCTCCCGAAAGACGAGCCCTCCCCATCTCACGCTCGGCGCATCAAGCAACCTAAGTGACAAAGACATCAAAGACATCAAAGACATCAAAGACGCGCCAAAGTCCCCTTCTGGCGAATCTCTTTATTCCGCCTACCAAGACAACGAACCAAGCCCGGCCGCCCTCACCATCACCACCACCACCGACTCCTTGACGCCCACCAACACAATACAGTCCGGCAAGGCCAACACGCTCAAGCCGCTACCAAAGTCGCCGTCCAAGCTGGGTGGCTTCTTTGGCTGGTCGCCCGCCTCATCTACGACTGAGTTCTCGGACCAAGGCTTCTCTCCTCTTCCTTCTCCCCTTGCCCTAGAACCCCAGAGCATCGTCACCCATGCCTCTACTTTGTCCACCGCAGGAACGGCCGCATCAGCATCACAGGACAGCGATTTCAAGAGCAGAGATATTGTATTGGGCAGCGAGACCTATGCTGCCGGGCACAACTCACTGGGCTACAGCAAAGACGACATACCACCTTCATCCACTTCACCATTACCACACTCCCCCCTATCTCCAGCATTACCGTCGGGCGAACTAGAGGAGATGGAGGACGAGCTAAAGGCCATCAGTGCCGAGCTCGCCTCGTCCATCCGGCGCGAGATTGATCTCGAGGACCTAGTGGACCGGTTACAAGCCGAGGTCAGCAATGTGCAGGCGCCCAGCAAGCGCACGAGCGACTACTACTCCGACTCGGGCTACAGCTCAAACAAGGCGCTCAGCGAATACGATGCCGCCAAGGAGGAGATCGCCCAGGTGCAGCGCCGCGCCGAGCAGGAAAAGGCTCAGGTGCGGCTCGAGCTCACCCAGAAGCTGTCGGATGAGCGGACGCGCCGCACGTTCCTGGACCAGCAGATCAAGGAGCTCAGCGAGCGGGCAGCCAACCTCGACCTGGCGCAGACCCAGCGCGGCGCCGAGGATGTCAGCGGCCGCGTCAAGCAGCTGGAGAGCACATGCGAGGACCTGCGTCGGCGTCTCACAGAGGAGCGCGGCGTCAAGGAGAACTTTGAAGATCTGCTTTCGGCGATGAAGAGCGAGCTGCAAAGTGCCACCAACGAGCGTGACAACCTCCGCGACGAGGTGGTTCCGCAGCTACGCTACCGCATCGAGGGCCTCGAGACACAAGCCAACGAGCTTGCGCGCCAGACGTATGAGACCAGCAAGATGCAGCAGGAGCTGCAGATGATCAAGGATGAGAACACAAGCCTACGCTCGATGCGCCACAGCATCGAGACAGCAAACGACGGCGAGCACCAGGAAAACGGCGCCAGGCTGCAGCAGGCAGCGTCGACACTGTCGCGGTCCAACACGATCAAGCGACAGCAGCCACAGCAGCCCCCGTCAGGGTCCAGCGGACCCGGCGCAAGCAGCACGATAAACGAGTCACGCGAGACTTTGGCTGAGCGGCTGCGGGACGTGGAGGCCCAGCGGGACGCGCTGCACAGCGCGCTCAAGAGCCTGCTGGATCGCCAGGAGTTCCAGAGCCGCGAGAACAGCAAGCGGGTGCAGGCGCTGGAGCAGGAGCGCGAGCGGCTGCTGACGGCGGCGCCCAAGAAGGGGAGCTACGAGCGCGATGTGGCCAATCTGCGCGAGGAGGTCAGCATGCTGCGCCGCCGCGCCGAGGACGCTCTGGAGCAGAAATGGCAGGTCGAGAAGGGCCTCAGCGGCCTGAAGATGGACCTCGACCGCGCCGAAGAGGAGATTGCTGGCTTGCGCAAGCTGCTCGACCAGTCCGACATTCTCATTGGGCCCTCCAGCCGGGTCGTGTCGGGCGCGTCAGGCGCGTCAGACGGCTCTGCACGTGCTAGCGGGCCAGCCACGTCCACATCTCTCGAGGCCGCCTACCGAAACTTGCAGGGACTCTACGGCGAGGCGCTGGAGGGTGTCCGGGAATTGAAGGTGCCTTCGTCGGATGGCACCACCGTTCCGGCCATGTCGGATGAAAGGACGGCGCTGGCCATCCGGCGTCTAGAGCAGGCACTGGCCGGCGCGGTAGCGGACCGGGACATGGCCCAGAAAGACGCGGCTGCGAAAGAGAGCCAGCTGGCCGACGCGGCGGTAGCGGAGGCGTCGCTGCTGGAGAGCGAGCGCAACCTGGCCGCGCAGCTGAACGCGTCGGCGGCGCGGGTGGCCGACCTGGCAGAGCAGGTGCGGACACAGCTGGAGGCCAATGCGGACCTACGCAAGCGGCTGAGGGCCATGGTGGCACGCGGCGAGACGGAGCAGCGGTTCAACAAGGAGCGCATCACAGGCCTCGAAGCGCGGCTGCGCACGCTGGAGGAGCAGCTGGTGGCGACGCAGACGGCGGCCGAGGACGGCGTGACGCGCCACGAGGAGCAGGTCGCGGCGCTGCGCGAGGCGCACAGCACACAGCTGCAGCGGCTTCGCGACGCATCGGGACAGCTGCGGGCGCCGCCATCGCCCCGGGTCGGTGGCTTCTCGGCGGGAACGCTGTCGCCACGGCCGTTTACGGCGGGCAGCGGCGGCACGAGATCGCCCATGTCACCCATGTTTGCCATCAACGGACGGTTGGTGCCGTCGCGGCCGAGCAGCCGGGGCAGCAGCAGCGGATCGGGAGGCGGAACGCCATCGGTCGAGGCGGACCAGCAGGTGCAGATGACCACGCTGCGGGCCCGCGTCAGCGAGCTGGAGGGCGCGCTGACCAGCGCCGACAGCGAGCTCCAGGAGGTTGTGGGCCGCATGAACGCAGCCCAGATCGAAGTGCTGCAGCTGCAGGAGGAGCGGGAGCAGGCGGCGCGGCAGACGCGGCAGCTGCAGCAGAAGCTAGAGGCGGAGCAGCTGAACAACTTCCAGGAGCGCTTCCGCGCGCTGGGAGTGTCCGCCACGATGGTATGAGTAAGAGTATGTACAAACAGCACAAAATCTCGGCATGAGACGGCGCTTGGAAAACCCCATTTCTTGGGCTGCTTTTTTTTTAGGGGCCAGGCGATTACTACTTGGCGGCGGCAGTAGAGCCGTCCATGGATTCTGGACCAGTAATGTCTTTACTTTAGTTTTCATCTTTGATAATAGTTCCATACCAACTCTTTTCACAAACAGCGCGGAGGGCGAGCTACCAGCTCTTTAGCTCAATGCAATTTCCAGGGACTCCGGGGAACCACCAGTCAGACAGGGACAGGGGCATTTCGCTTTTCCTTTAGGATCGGGGTGCTGTGATGTGAAGAGAATATGCGCTGTTTTGGCGGCACGACGCCAGTTCGACGCCAGAGCAGTCGTAGCGTCGGACCAGTGTCGCTAAACTCTTCTAGAAGGAAACATGGCGCGAAAATACAGGCACCAGCCCACCAGCGTTAGGGGGAGGCGCCCCAAGTGGCCCCCAAGCCAGCTTCCCATTGTGTCGTAGAGGCAGACGTCCCGACTCGCACGCGGGCGACTCCGAGCAGATTCTGGCGAATCAACGCGCTTGCGGGATGGGGCCCTTATCTCAAGCGTCGTCGTATTGGTCTTGGCCCCCTCGAGTCTGACTGCAGGAGGGCAGAACAATGGCCCGCGCTATGGCCGCCCTGAGAACTGACCGAAAAGAGACGAAATCTCTGCAGGCAAGAGGGGGGAGGCTTCTTTCTCTTGGGGCTCGGCATCGCCGGGGGGGGCGAGGAGGACGATGAGAGGAGGGGTGGGCGAGTACAAGCAAACTCATAGTACAGAGTTACGGATGCAAAGCATCAAAGCATCTTGTGCATAAGCCGCATGCGGAGCATCGAGCCATTCCATCGCCGTGGGTTTCCGGTCACTACGGAGTTATACTTGCGAGTCCAGTTTGAGTTTCATTTCCCTGCCGCGGACGTCTCTGGCCGCTCTGTCGCCTCGCGGAAACGATCTGCAACTGCCGTCGCGGGCACGGGGTCATTCCGGTTTTGATTGTTCTCTCTCTTGGTGATAGTATTTCCTATTGCGCGTGAAATAAAGCCCAAGCTAGACTCGTACGAGTGATGATCCGCGGCATAGGAGGCACACGGCGTAGCCGTTGCTGACGACGCATGGTTTTGTGGAGACACAGCTGAGAGCAAAAAAAAAAAAAAAAAAAAAGGGAAAAACAAGAGCAGTGCTAGCCGTCTGTCGCCATTGAAAATTGCAAAGGAGGTCGCAACCCCCAGACGGGAGTGTTGCGTCACGGGCGGAGGGGCCCTTTGGTGGCGGTGTGGGTGGCTTGGAGATGGGCATTGTGATGGAAAGGGGAGATGCTACGTTTCTTTCAAACTGGGACATAAAAAGACTGCAATTTAGGAGTCGTTCATGCCCCCTGTCGGCGGCGCCATTGAGACAGCCATTGCAGAAGCTCGAAAAGCCCAAAGTGCACACACTACGAGTACCACTCCAGACAAAGTGTGCGTTGATTCTAGGGAAAAAAAAGCTTCTCTCCAGGCCCACTCTGTGCGACTACTGCGTCTTTGGCGCGGCCTGGCGCGGGAAGGAACCATCTCCGCAAGCACAATGCTGGAAGGAGCAAGGAGTCGTACAAGTACTCCCTGAAGTTGGAAAGAGCAGGTTGAAAGGACACCTTTTTTACAAAGATACTCGTTCTCTGTACATCCCCCCCGACCACCGTTGCACTCCGTACTCCATAGCTGACGTTTTCTGTCTTTTCCTCCCCTTTCCGCCTTGTCGAACCTGTCACGACGTTTCGACCAATAACGGCCCGCAGCGCTCCTTATCTTTACACGACGCTCTTAGAGGACAAAATCCTGCGGGCGGGGTGTTATCTCGGGGCCACGAGCAGCTAGCCTGCCAAGGCCGTGGGTCCATTGGCCTGGATTAGGCAGCCGACCGCCTGGATGGAGAGAGAGCGGGCTGGGGTCAGGGCGCTCTCGGCCGTGGATCGTGTCATGCGTTTGCACTGAATGGACAGAGTACTCGTCGAGTGCTCGTACAGTCACGGCGATGACTGTACCGACCGACCGTGCGCTGCCCTTCGGCATTCTCGCGGTTTCAAGGGAAGCTCGGGGGCTAGCGGGCCAACAGTTCGTCCCGGCTCGAGAGGATCGAGTTTCAAGGGCTCGACCTTTTTTGCTGTTGCGAGTCAAGTCTCTAGGGTCAAAGTTTCGAGACCTGCCCTATCTTGGGCAACGGCTCTGCATATCTCGGTCTTGGCCACGGCTGTGACTGGCTGGTCATCCACCGCTGCAGCCGTCCGCCACAACCTGCAGCAACCCCAGTGACCACCCCGGCGAGCCCCCCCCATTCCATTCTCGACCTCTGTTTCGCCCCTGGTGGACGAGTACGAGTACTCCATAAAAGCACGCCACGCTAATCGCCTCTGCACACGCCCCCGCCCCCCCCCTTCGTCTCCATTAAAATAACAGCGACCCTGCGATGTTGTAGCAGCGATCCGCATACGTCCACTACGGAGTACGAGTACGGAGTAAGGTGAGGAACGCAACGGCCGGGCGCCATCGACGCTCTCCGCCTAATCCACTCCTATGCAAGAGATCTGAGCTACAGCCTACATACGCTTCACACCACCACCGCGTACCCCCCCCCCCCCCCCCCTCAAAGCCCCCCTCGTCTATTCTTATTTCCCTCTCCTCCCATGCCGACCGTCTTGCTCGTCTTCTATCCATCCTCCATCGTCTCGTCCTTGGGACTGCAAACGCACATTGACTTCTCCGCCGCCCGCCCATCATGGTTGTTATCGACGGGGTCGATCTCGATCTCGACCATCTCGACTATGTCATCAAGGTGC
Organism: Leptographium galeiforme; assembly: GCA_004028395.1. NCBI lineage: Eukaryota > Fungi > Ascomycota > Sordariomycetes > Ophiostomatales > Ophiostomataceae > Leptographium > Leptographium galeiforme. Next base: position 28,154 of record RQWE01000189.1, read on the forward strand.
CGTACAATGGCTCTGGCGCCACCGGAGGCGATTCCCTAACTGAGAATCTCAACATCTGGTACGAGGTAAGACACAACTCGACCGTTTCTCCCACATACCGCGCGAGTCCCGGCTTACTGACAATGCCAGAGTGGTGATATCGGCTGGATGATCACGGCCACCGCTCTCGTCTTGCTCATGATTCCTGGCGTCGGGTAAGTTGAAGTTGTGGGCGAGCTTGGAGAGCTTCCGACCCTGTCCCAGGTCGGCGCGACATTGGGCATTGCTGACCGTGCAGTTTCTTCTACTCGGGCCTTGCCCGGCGGAAATCGGCGCTCTCGCTCATCTGGCTGTCGGTCATGGCCACGGCCATTACGACTTTCCAGTGGTTCTTCTGGGGCTACTCGCTCACCTTTTCGCACTCGGCCGGCCGCTTCATGGGCGATCTGCGCAACTTTGGCTTCAAGGACGTGCTCGCGCAGCCGTCGGTCGGCTCGTCGCGGATCCCCGACATTCTGTTCGCCGTGTACCAGGGCATGTTCTCGGCCATTACCGTGGCCCTGGCAACGGGCGCCGTGGCCGAGCGCGGCCGCATGCTGCCGTGCGTGATCTTCATGTTCATCTGGGCGACGGTGATCTACGACCCGATTGCGTGCTGGACCTGGAACCCGAGCGGCTGGGTGAGCCGGCTGGGCGGCCTCGACTTTGCTGGCGGCACCCCGGTGCACATTGCCTCCGGGACGTCCGCGCTGGCCTACTCCATGATGCTGGGCAAGCGGCGCGGCCACGGCACGCATGAGCTCAACTACCGCCCGCACAACGTCACCCACATTGTGATCGGCACCGTCTTCCTCTGGGTCGGCTGGTTCGGTTTCAATGCTGGCTCTGCGCTCTCGGCCAACATCCGCGCCGTCACGGCGGCCATGGTCACCAATCTGGCCGCTTGCGTCGGCGGCATCACCTGGTGCGTGCTCGACTACCGTCTGGAGCGCAAGTGGTCGACCGTCGGCTTCTGCTCCGGCGTCGTCGCCGGCCTGGTCGCCATCACCCCCGGCTCGGGCTATGTGCCCGTGTGGGCTGCGGTGCCGTATGGCGTGCTCGGCGCGGGCTTTGCCAACTACGGCACCAAGCTCAAGTTTATCCTCCACATCGACGACGCCCTGGACATTTTTGCCGTGCATGGCATTGGCGGCCTTGTCGGCAACATCTGCACCGGCTTCTTCGCCGCCGACTACATTGCCCACCTGGACGGCATCCAGGTCATCAAGGGCGGCTGGATCAACCACCACTGGGTGCAGCTGCCCATCCAGCTGGCCGACTCCTTCTCGGGCGGCTGCTACTCCTTTGTCGGCACCTGCATTATCCTGTTTGTGCTCAACCTGATTCCCGGCCTGCACCTGCGCGCGAGCGAGGAGGCTGAGATCCTCGGTATCGACGACGCCGAGATTGGCGAGTTCGCATACGACTACGTCGAGCTCACGCGCGAGGTGCTCAACGAGGCGGACAACGAAAACGGCTCCATGTACTCCAACGACGCCATGGCTGGCTACCCGCCGCCGCCCGAGAAGAACAGCATCCCGCTGCGCGACGCCCGCATGTTCGCCGGCCAGCCGTCCCATGCTCAATGACGGCGACTCTCTGGTTGATGAGGTTGGAGGACGGGGAAAAAAAAGCCTGCGGGCCCGTTCTGTTGTGCAGGACGGCTGCTGCTGTTGTTGCTGCGTGTCCGCGTTCCGTTTCACCCTTCCTACGCATTCGACTCCCACTTCCTTCCGCCTTTCAACCAGAGGCATAAGAGACAGAAAACCGCATCCTTGCCGCGTCTCGGGAAGAGCGCATTCATTTCTCTTCCCGGGCTCGGCGGGCCGGAGCGGGCGACATGGACCACTCGATGGCCTATTTCATATGTGTGTGTTGACGTTTCCTCTTCTTTTCTCTGGGACCGCAGTGGTTTCCCCTTTTGATTCCCTCTTGGCTCTCTTTAATTCTCAGAGTCTCTTGGTTCTCTCGCTTCTCTCGATTTTCTTGATTCCCTCTTGATTCCCTTTGATTCTCAGAGTCTCTTGATTCTCTCGCTTCTCTTGATTTTCTTGATTCCCTCTTGATTCCCTCTTGATTCCCTCTTGATTCCCTTTCATTTGTCTTGCAACTTTGTGCTGGCCACGGCAGGCTGGCCTCGGAGGATATATATTTCGTGGGCGCTGGATCCAGACAGAGGGCGAATCTGTTTTAATATGGGTACATGTATGTAGGTGAAAACGTTCACACGAGGGACGGCGTGGTGATGAATCTGTATTAGTATTGGAAATGACAAGCAAAACCACCTCTAAGAATGGTCTAATTTAGGCAGCTGCACTAATGCATGCCATTGTTCCTGCCGTGGTGTGTCACCCCTGGGACGCCACGTATTAGATCGATTTTTGGGGCTCCTTTGTCGAATTTCGATCTACCGTATGACCGTTGGCCGTGAACTAACACAGCGTCAGGGCTTACGAGAATTCACGAGGCCACGCTAGGCAGGAGGAGCCTCTTGCGACGTATTTTGGAGTGTCTGAGCTGTCCAAAAGGGTCTGCTGGCATGCATCGAAAATACGACCACTTCGAGGCCATCCGCGGGAGTGAAAATGACTCTGCCCACGCCCCTAGAAGAGAAGAGGGCGTTATTTTCCTCCTGGGCCACACCGTACGACGAGGAAGAGAGTGAGGACGAGAGTGGCATCCAGAGAAGACTGGGCGATTCCGAACATGGGGCCGGATCCCGACACGAGCTGGACCCGGCTGAGAGGGAGCACCGCCGCAAAAGCCGTGCCTTTGCGGCGGCGGCGGCGAGACAGAGAGCGGCCGAGGTGGGTGACAAGCAGGGTGGCGAGCAGGGCTGCGAGCAGGAGGGTGGCAGGCAGGAAAACAGCAGCGAGAGTCTGTCTGTATCTACGGTGGCCAGGCCGCCGACGGTGTCGCCGGCGGACGGGTCACAAACACCGCCTCGGCAGACGGCAGAGAAGCGGCGGGCGGCTTCGACGGTTTCGACGGCCGTCCCGGCAAGCAAAGAGCCGACGAAAAGAAAGTCTACACGGCCGTCCACGGCCACGGCCATGGCGGCCGCGGAGAGCGGCGTGTTTGGCGGCCTGGCGTTTTACTATATTCCCAACACGGCGCTGGGCCCGCGGAAGCTGCGCATTGCCAAGGTGCAGCAGCACGGCGCGCAGTGGGTGCAGACGCTAGAAGAGGCGACGCACGCGATTGTGGACAAGAAGCTGTCGTGGGCGGACATTCAGGTCGTGCCAGGGGTCGCGGAGAGTGCCGGTGGTGCAGACGACGCCCCGACGACCAGACGGCCATTTGTGCTCGTCAATGAAGAATACCCGCTCGACTGCATCCGCCTGGGCCGGCTGCTCAGCCCGGAGCAAGTGCGATACTACGTTCGGGGGAGTCCCGAGCTGGTGGCAGCAGCAGCGGCGGCGGCGGCGAAGACGACCAGAGCTCCTAAGCGATCATCGTCGCCGGTGACGGGCGAGCAGCAAGTCAAGAGGAGGGCGTGAGCCGAGAGAGAATAAAGGGCAGAAACCAAGGCTAAAGAAGAGAGAGGGGTGTTTTTGCATTTTGGTTTGGTTTTTTACGCTACTCTTTGTGGTGTTACGGCATCGTTGCGTGGCCAAGGGAGGAGACACGTCCCAAGCTTTGGCAGAGGAGGGGTCGCCGAGCTCAGTCTTATCCCCCGTTCTGGCCCTTCTGGGGGGCATGCTGCACGTGCCGAAATGCTGGGGTTAGTAGGAGACCCACTACGTAATGGCCTCACTAACACCGCACCTGGAAAGGGAAATTGGGAAAATTCGCTCGAGACAACAACGCGATCGTCGACCCGAGCGACCTTTTTTTTTTTTTTTTTTTCCGACGGGGGGCGACCACTGAGCAAGCACACCCACACTGCGGAACGCGGGGACAGCGCCCGCACACACGATGAACGTCGTTCCCCCCCTGCCCGAGGCGGCCGATGCGCCGGCGTCGCCGCTATCGTGGTTCGTCTTTGACGACGGGCTGCAGGCGTGGGTGGACGTCAGCCTAAGGCGGCCGGGGGCGGCCAGCAGCGGGGTCGGCGGCGGTGGAAGTGGCAGCAGCAGCAGAAACAGCGAAAACAGCAAAAACAGCAGAAACAGCAGAGACAGCAGGAGCAGCAGAGAAAGCAGAGAAAGCAGAGAAAGCAGAGGCAGCAGAGGCAGCAGAAACAGCGACAGCAGAAACAGCGACAGCAGAAACAGCGACAGCATCCACAGCATCCACAGCACAACCGACGCCGACGCCGACTTTACGCTGGTCACCTGGAACGTGGACGCCTTTTCGCCGCAGGTCGAGGACCGGCTCGCGGGCATTCTGGCCACGGTGGCGGCGGCCAAGCCGGCGCCCGACTTTGTCTTTCTGCAAGAGGTGTCGCACGACGGCATGACCCACCTGCTGGAGGACGCCTGGGTGTGTCGCCACTGGTACGTCAGCGACGCCGGGCCGGCGCTGTGGGGGGACCGGGCCTCGCGCGCGGGCTTCACGGCGGTCACGCTGGTGTCGCGGCGGTTTCCGGTGGGGGGTCTTGATGGTTTGGGGGAGGCCCAGGTCGGCCCCGTCTGGCGCGTCGACTTTCCCAGCCTGTTTGGCCGCTCGGCCGTGTGCTGCGAGATGCACCTGCCGGCGACGGCGGCCGTGGTCCGGCTCGTCAATGTGCACCTGGACTCGCTGCAGATCCGGCCGAGCCGACGGCCGCGGCAGCTGCAGATTGTGGCCGACATGCTGCACGCCTCGGTGTCGCTGTCCGACACACCCCACGGCCTCGTCGCCGGCGACTTCAACCCCGTGCTGCCCGACGAGGACGACGCCCTCGTGGCCGCCAACGGCCTCGTCGACGCCTGGCAGCTGCTGCACCCCACCGAGCCCGGCGTGACCTGGGGCATCGACGGCAAGCAGCCGTACCCGCCCGCCCGCCTCGACAAGGTCGCCGTCGTCGGCCTCGAGCCCCGCACCATGGCCATTCTGCACCCCGGCACCGTGGCGCGCCGCGGGTCGGTCCCCGGATCGGTCCCCGGATCGGTCCCCGGATCGGTCCCCGGCACCCTTCCCTGGAGCGACCATTCGGGGCTGTGCTGCACCTTTCGCGTGGCGCTGCCGGAGCGACAGGGGGGCCAATACGACTGAAGGAACAGGGGAAATCTCCTCACCCTCTTTTTTTTTTTTTCCCTCCTCCCTCCTCCTCATTGTAGGAGACAACCGCGCACACACACGAGCCGGCTGCCTTGGGGGCGACAGACACCCCCACAGCACTCCGGCGCCGACCGGCTCCGTGTTGGCACAATGGCCGCGCGCGAGAGAGACAATGCCGAGACTGGCCAAGACGGGCCGCAGAGGGCCATACGCTGCGGATGGCCCGCGGCCGAGGGCACACAGGGCGCAGGGTACGAGTACAGAGTAATACAGGGCACACAGCGTTGTCTGGCACAGCCCCCGGTTTATAATTGGTACCCGATTTAATTTCCTGTTCTGTACCGGTCTAATACACGATGCTGTATAACGCTGTTGGTGAAGCCAAAAATAAGAAAATAAAAAGAAAATGAGGGCAATGAAGCTGGCTATCCTGTGTCTATGCTCCCATTACGCCAGGGGAAAGTTGCTGTCGTTGAGCAGGCTGGTGCTGGCGACGAAGCTGAAGCCGCCAAAAGGGTCGTCCTTGTAGCTGCCGGTGCTGGTGCCGAAGCTGTTGCTGTTGAAATTCTCGAGAGGCGCAGCAGCGCCGCCGCCGCCCGAGCGGGCGGTGCCGGTGCCGGTGCCGGTGCCGGGCGAGGCAGGGCCCCAGCGGCCGTCGGCGGCCGAGACGACGGGGCTGAGGGCCAGCTCGGTGAACTCGGCGGCAAAGTTCTCGGCGAGTTCGGGGTCGGTGATGACGGGCTGGATGGGCGGCTCGAGCTGGCGGGCGGCCAGGAGGGTCCAGTCGATGCGGCGGAAGAAGCGGTGGCCCTTGATGGTGGCGAGGTCCTTGGGCATGTTGGCGCCGAGGCGCTTGCGCGGGTTCTTTTGCAGCAGGCGGGTGAGCAGGTCCTTGGCGTCGGGCCCGAGAAAGTAGGGCAGAAAGAGCTTCTGGCGCACAATGTTGTCCTGGATCTTGGCCTTGTTGCGGCCGCGAAAGGGCGGGTTGCCGGTCAGCAGGTCGTAGCCGAGGGCGCCGAGCGACCACCAGTCGACGGCGCGGCCGTACTTTTGGCCCTGGACGACCTCGGGGGCCATGTACTCGACGGTGCCGAGGATGGAGTGGCAGCAGGCGTCGGCCGGGGCGGCGCCCTCGCCGGGCAGGGCGACCTTGGAGAGGCCAAAGTCGGTCAGCAGCAGGTGGCCGTCGGCGTCGAGCAGGCAGTTCTCGGGCTTGAGGTCGCGGTAGACGACGCCGAGCGTGTCGTGCAGGTGGGAGAGGGCGAGGACCATCTCGGCCATGTAAAAGGCGGCGGTGGACTCGGAGAACATGCGCTCGGCGCTGAGGTGGGTAAAGAGCTCGCCGCCCTGGCCGTACTCGAGGATGAGGTAGAGCTTCTCGCGGTCCTGGAAGGCGTAAAAGAGCTTGACGACAAAGGGGTGGCGGTTGACGGACTCGAGGATCTGGCGCTCGGTCTTGGTCTGCTCAATGAGGCGCTTGTGCACGACGAGCGAGGCCTTTTTGAACTGCTTCTGGGCGTAGAGGCGGCCGGTGGCGTTGTGGCGGACGAGCAGCACGGTGCCGTAGGAGCCCTTGCCGAGACAGCGGAGCGGCTCAAAGTCGACGGCCATCATCTTTTTGCCGCGGCCATCGTCGCGGGTGCTGGTGCCGGTGGTGGCGTCAAAGTCGGCGAGGGGGTCGTCGTGGTCGGCATCGGCCTCGGCCTCGGCATCGGCATCGGCATCGGCCTCGGCATCGGCCTCAGCATTGGTGTCGCCGTGGTCGGGAAACTGGGCGCCGTCGTGGACGCTCTCGCTGACAAAGTCGTTTTCGAGGCGGATCACGTAGCTGGTCGTGTGGCGATGGCCGCGGCGGTGGGGGCCCGGATCCGGCCCGGTCTCGTCGCCGCTCGTGTTGCTGGACACGAGGTCGCCGGTGCTGCTGCTGCGGCTGCGGCTGGTGGACGCCGGCGGCGGCGGGTGCGACCGCTCGCTCGGCGTGGTCATGGCCGTGGTGGTCGACGTGGTGGTCGGGATGCGGATGGGCGACGTGGCGCGCGACGAGGCGGCCGACGTGTTGAGGCTGAGCGGGTCGAGCTGCATGCGCAGCTTGGCGATGCCGCTGACGGCCGGCGAGCCCGACGACGGCCGCAGTCGCGGGCTGCAGTGGGCGCTGACGAGGTCGTGGATGACCTGCAGCGGCGTCCGTCGACCGCGACGATGGATGCTGCCGCTGCCGCTGCCGCAGTCGCTGTCCTCGTCGCCCGACGTGACGGGCGTGCCGTGGAAGCCACGCACCGTCGTGCGGGCCGGGGGAGGGACGTCCATGGGGAGAGAAAGGAAATAGGAAATAGGAAATAGGGAAAGTAATCAAGAATGAGCGAAAAGAGGGGGAGAGCAGGGACCTCAGGAGTCGCCCCGACGACGTTCGGCGTCGCAACGAGCCTCGGACAGCAAGTTTCGTAGCAGTCGCTGGGAATTCAACACACGCATCTGGTACGAGAAGAAGGAGGAAGAATTTTCGGACGAAGAGTCTATAAAATGCATTTGGGGGGTGATCTGCCGGTAGTGAAGCCGTGGGACGTTGCGAGAGAGGGAAGGAGCAGCAAGGGACAAAGACTGGGGGAAAGAAGAGGAGAGGAAAAAAAAAAAAAAAAAGGGAAGAGGCGAGTGCGGACGCCGAACGGGGACTGGTGCGCCCCACAGCACGGGATGGCAAGGGCGATGGGCGAGTCAGGCCTAGCGAGACGACACATTTTGGGGTACTTCGTAGGGAGCGGGGCTTGGCGCTCGTTCGTAGTACGGCGCGGGCACGGCTACAGGCGGGTAAAGTGATTACGTAACTTGAATTATTACTCAAGGTGCCGAGTCATGGGAATGGACACGATCAGGCGGCCCCGTACAGCGCCCCCCCGTCGTCGCGCCCCCAGAGCTTGACCGTCTTGTCGTGGCCGCCGCTGACGATCCAGCGGCCGTCGCGCGTGACGTCGACGCTGGCGACGGGTCCGGTGTGGCCCGACAGCGACTGCACGAGGACCCAGTCGTCGGCGGAGAAGAGATTGATCTTTTGGTCGAAGCCGCTGGAGACGAAAAAGGAGCCCGACGTCTTGGGCACGGGCAGGCCGTGGGCGTCGGGCGGCGGGGGGGTGCCGAGCAGGGGGTGGTCGAGGCCGGCGAACCAGCGCACGTCGGACACGGTGCTGGAGTGGGCGCCGATGCCGCCGGTGCGCTGGACCTTGCGGATGTCCCAGCACTTGACCCAGCCGTCGGCCGAGGCCGAGAGGAGGCGGTGGCCGTCGGGGCCCCAGTCGAGGCCGTAGATGGGCTTGATGTGGCCGTCGAGCGCGCCGTCGAGCAGCATCACGGTGCGGCCGGAGCGCAGGTCCCAGACGCGGCCGATGCTGTCGAGGCCGGCGCTGGCGAGGAGGGAGCCGTCGGCGTTGAAGGCGACGGTGTAGACGCCGCGGGCGTGGCCGTCCTGGGAGAGGATCTGGGCGGAGGAGGAGGAGGGGGAGGAGGAGGAAGAGGAAGAGGCGAGGCCGCCGCCACCAGGAGTCGAGGCAGACGCAGACGAAGACGACGCCCCCTCGCCCGCGCGCCGCAGGTCCCACAGCCGCCACGTGCCGTCCTCGGACGCCGACGCCAGAAACGCCGCCGACGGGTGGATCTCGACGCGACACACGCGCTGGCCGTGGCCGGCCAGCGTGGCCCGCGGCGTGTCGCGGTGTACCGACCAGAGGTGCACCAGCCCGTCGGCCGCGCCCGACGCCAGGTGCACCGCGTCCGTCTCGTCGACGGACGCCGCCGACGTCGGCATCCACGCCAGCCCGCTGATCTTGCTGGTGTGGCCCCGCAGCGCCCGCACCGGCTCCAGGTCCGGCACCCGCAGCAGGCCCAGCGCCCCGCCAAAGTTGGCCGCCGCCACCAGGTCGCCGGCGGGCGAGAAGCGCGTCATGGACAGGTTGCGGTCGCCGACCGGCTGGCTGGCCTGCAGCTCAAAGCCGCGCAGGTGCGTCTTGACGCCGTCGCGGTGGCGCACGTGCGTCCGCAGCGGGATCCGCGCCTCGTCGCGCTGCCGCTGCTGCTGCCGCCGCGTCCGCGGCAGCGCGTACTCGGTCAGCTCGCGGCGCGCCGCCTGCAGCGCCGCGCCGCCCGACGTGTAGTATTCCTCGGCGTTGTCGGCCGTTCCGTCGTGGTCGTCGCTGTCGTCGTCGGCCATGCTCACATCGCCTCCCTCCTCCCCGCCTCCAGCCGCCGCCGCCGCCGCCGCCGCCGCCGCCGCCACCTCTTTGCGCTCCACCTCCTCCGCCAGCAGGTCCCGCAGCCGCGCCTTGCGCGCCGCCGTCTCCTCGCCAAACAGCGTCACCGGCGCCCCCAGCTGCCGCAGCCGCCCCCGCACGCTGGCGTCGTCCTTGGGCACCGCCATCGTCGCCGCCCGCTTCTTGCGCGCCAGCTGCGCCAGCAGCTCCGACGCCTTTTCCGGCGCCATGCCCGACGCCGTCATGGGAATCTCATAGTCGCGCTCCAGGGCTGGGCTGTTAGTGAACGGTCAAACGGAAAATGGTTCATCGAAAAACGTACGGACGTTTGCTAGGTCAATGCCACCGCGCCCTTCCTGCAATCGTCAGTCCAGATCCTCCGACTTGTCTCTGCCCCCCCCCACCCACCGTGTCCTCGACATCCTCCACATACGCCATCCGCGATGGATGCATCATCTTGGTGTCTGTTGGCCGAGCTGCCGCTCGAAACACCCCGATCACGCCGCGTCTGCGCTCTGCTTCGTCGTCCTGGATCGTGTCCTGGTCGTATTCGTCGTCTGCCGATCGTGTCCGGGCCGCGTTAGGATCGTCCTATGGTTCGCATCGTTTCTTTCCAAAGGGTCCTGCTCGCGTCGCGCAAAGGCTTCCCGTCCTTCCCTAGGCCGCTTTTGCCAAAATCCAAGATCACGTGACCACGTCTCCGCCGTCCAGCTCCACCCAACAACGTGCCGAAGCACCCCGAAACCACCGACGCCAACAAGCGCCCGGCGAAACATCCTTTTACAGCCCGTTGGTCAACGCCGGGCACCCGTCACCCCCCGGCAATCCCGCATGCCTCTCCGACGGCTCTGAGTCGCCTGTCGATCTCCCACTCTCGACCTCCGACCCCGCCCCCCCCCCCTTTCCCCCCATCATGTCTCTCGATCTCGAGCGACATCTCGTCTTTGTGAGCTCTTCTCGGACTCTTTTCCTCTCGACGCCGACCTCGCTGACCGGCAGTATGGCGCCTACCACCACGACAAGGTCAACCAGGCCATCCACGTGGTCTGCGTGCCCATCATTCTTAGTACGGGCTTCTGGATGGTGAGTGTCTTTATGTCTCTTGTCCCCTGTCTTGTCTCCTCCCGTCTCTTCTCTCTCCTGTCTCTTCCCCTCCTCCTCTCTCTCTTCTCCTCTCCTCTCCCTCCTCTCTCTCATCCTCTCTCTTTCCCCCCTCCTCTCTCCCCTCCTCTCTCCCCCTCTCTCCCGTCCTCTCTCTCTCTCCCCCCTCCTCTCTCTCCCCCCCTCTTCTCCCCCCAACTAACCACCAGGCCGCCAACTCCCCCTCGCTCATCCCGCTGCCCTCCTGGCTCACAATCCCGAACCTACCGCCAAACCTCTGCACCCTCGCCTCGCTGACTTGGGGCGGCCTCTATGTCCTGCTTGAGCCCGTCGCCGGCACCGCCCTCGCCCTCCTCTGTATCGCCTCCGCTGCCGCCGGCAACTACGCTTTTGCCCACTACGACCCCTACACCCTGACCACCTACGCCGCCGCCACCCACATTGCCTGCTGGATCCTGCAGTTCTTCGGTCACGGCAAGTTTGAGCGGCGCGCCCCAGCTCTGCTCGACAACCTCTTCCAGGCCATCTTCTTGGCTCCGCTCTTTGTCTGGCTCAAAGTGCTCTTTGCCTGCGGCTACCGCCAGGAGCTGCAGGGCCGCGTCGAGCGTGACGTCAAAAAGGAGGTTGTCAAGTACCGTCAGGCCCGGCAAGCCAAACAGGAGCAGAAGGAGCAATAGAAATGGGGCGGGCCCTGCCATCTCTTTCCCAGTCTCCCTCATCTCCCTCATCTCCCTCACCCTCCCTCACCCTCCTTCACCCTCCTTCACCCTCCTTCACCCTCCTTCACCCTCACTCACTCTCCCCCACCCTCACTCTCTCTCTCTTACCGTCCAGACGACGCGAAAACTGCATAGCACGAGCGGGAAAAAAACATGTATTCGGACGTGTACATACTTGGAGCATTAATTTCAATAAACCACCGGATCTACATTCTACTGGGCCGTGCTGGCCGGCCTGGCCGCCTCGTCTCGGCCCTGGCCGCCGCCGCACCGGCCGCCTCGATGCGCCGCGCGTCCTGGCAGACAAACGACTCCTCACTCGCCATCCGCCGGGGCGCCAGCGCCTGGAGCACGCGGGACGGGAGACTGGAGCGGCCGGCGGGGGGGACGGTGGATGTCCCGGCCGACCGCGCCGGCTTGGGCTTTTGAGGTTTGCTGGCGGCCGGCCGAGTATTAGACGGCTGGACAGGGGGCCGCGGCCGACCTACGGAGCTGCCAGCCAGTGGCGCTGCACGACGGCCTGACCGCTGTAGCCGCTGGGCACTGGCTGCACTGGCTGCACTGGCTGCACTGGCTGCACTGGCTGCGCTGACTTGCACCGGCGGTGGTGGCCGGACGCCGGCCTCTTGGGGGGCCGGCTGAGCCTCGACGACCACGGCCGGGACTGAGGCTGCGGCCGCCTTCTTGCTCTTACCCCAGCCGTCGCGGCGGGCCGGCCGCTCGCGACGCTCACGATGCTCACGATGCTCACGATGCTCACGATGCTCCCGACGCTCCTTGTGCTCCCGACGTCCCTGCTGGATCTGCTGCTGGCGCATGCGGTTGATCTGGGCGGCGCGCTGGCGCATCTCCGCGTAGTGCGTGCAGCGCGGACAGAGTTGGTCAATGTAGCGACGGACAGGCGACGTCTCAGGCCGCATCCAGGCGGACAAGAAGGCGAAGCAGCCTCGCTGTTTGGGGGGACGGACCGGCTCGCGGCAGCGGCAGGCGTAGATCTTGACGGAAGCCATCGTCGATGAGAGAGAGAGAGAGAGAGCGACCGAACGAGCGAGACAGAGAGTGAGATCGAGATCTGTCCTGCACAACGTAGACTCGCAAGAAGCTGTCGTAGAATCTGCCGCGCCGTATTCAACTGGGGATTGCCAACGAGTGAAGCTGGTGGTCTGTCGAGCGAGAAACGAAACGCAAAACTCGCGTGGCTCTTATACCAGAAAGGCGTCAGAGAGACGTGTCCATGGACAGTCTCGTTTGCCCGACTTCTGTTCGTGCACAGGACGTCTCTCTTTGACGTCTGAACATGCATCTTCTTTGTCGACGTGGACCGTGAACCGCGCATTGTTCGGCGCGGCTCTGACCTGTGGCCGACGGACAATTCCATTGTTGGGCCCCTGGCATAAGAGCTGTGGTCTCGTCTCTCCTGTTGTCTGCTTCTCGGGCACCATCCGCGAGCTGTGTCTGATTGTATAGCAGGTCTATGAGACGCTGCCCTCGGAGGATTTCGTTTTTCTCTACTGACTTCTTTTCTTCTTTTTCTCTTCCCTCCTCCTCTCTTCCACACAACATGGCTCCCCACCGAAACGCCCCCCCGCCCACCCCCCGCACGCAGGCCTTGATGTGTCTCGAGGGCCAGACGGCCATGCCCTCCCGCCGGATGCAAAATCCGGAACAGAGGCTCCACTACAACTCTTTCGATTAACGGCCAGTGGAACTGGAACATGGACCTGTCGGTGCAGGCCGAGACCCGGTTCGAGTTCCGCGAACGTGCGCTAACCAAGGGAGAACAGCAGGTTGCCCTGCCCTGCGAAATCGACGAGGCCCGCAAGCCGTTTGCGTTTGCGTCCTGGGTGTGCAAATGGGAGGAACGGCTGGAGGAGAGAAAAGGAAAGTCAGCACGGCCAGCGCGCGGCGGCCGGCCACACGACGCGCCGCAGCCGCCCCGAGTCGAGCACAAGTACGAGCCGGGACTTGGACTGGAGCAGCTGCCCCGCGTCCTCTTGTCCCGCGATCGCGACGACCAACGGAGAAATATGGTCTAACGCGACTGTATTAAGGAGTGTTTCAGTACAAAAAATGAACTATATATATGACTGTAGGTAGTGAGCCGGATCAAGAAATGTAAAAGAGGCCTTGTTCAGCGATTCCCGTTTGGCGACCAAACTATGTAGTGTTTCCCGTTCTCGAGGCTCCCAAGTGTCGGCCCGGCGGTGCAATGTGCCGATGCTGCACTCCGCCCAGGGCTGTGGTGGACTTGTCGAGGACAGCGTCCGACACCTATTTCCCAGATTGGCCCTCGAGTGGCTTAGATCAGGCTCTCGGTCAGGCTCGACAGGAGGGTGCCGACAATGGGGACGGAGGAGAGCGAGCTGAAGACGGAGTACAGGAGCGACTGGAGCGTGGTCAGGCTGGCGGTCGAGGCGTCCGACTGGAGCGTGGAGAGGGCCGTGGACACGGCGGTAGCGAGGGCTGGGAGGTTAGTGGACGTTGCGAGGAAAGAAAGAGAGAGAAAAAAAAAGAGAAAAATAACTTACTGGACGTGTCAGACAGAGACTCAAAGGCCGCGACCAGATTCGTGACCGCCGTCTCGAGCTTGGTCAGGAGCGAGATGAGCGTCGAGATCTTGGCCAGGCTGACAGTCGACAGCAGCTTGAGGAGCAGCGCCACGACCGAGGAGATGGACGTGAGTCCGAGGTTGGTGACCTCGGTCACCACGGTGCCGAGCGAGGTCACGAGGGCCTCCAGATCGGTCGTGACCGTGGTGAGGTCCTCCTCGGTCTCGCTGGCGACCGTCTTGACGGCGGTGGCTGATTGGTGAGCGGGTGTGTGTCAGAAGAAAAGAGAGATAAAAAGAGAAACATACTCAGCGAAGAGAGCTGGGTGATGACCGTGCTCAGCGCGCTCGTGAGCACGGTGAGGTCGTCGCGCTTGGCGACCTTGGAGACCTCGTCGGTCGTGGGCGTGCCGAGGGCCGGGGCGGCGAAGACGCCGGCAGCCAGGCAGGCAATGGTGGAGAAGACGGAGAACTTCATGTTGACGGAGGTGGGAGTGTTGTAAAGAGCAGTGTTGGAGTAGAGTCTTACAAGTGAAGTGTGAGTCTTGGAGTAGAGTCTTGGAGTAGAGTGTGAGTAGTGTAAGAGACAAAAGACAGGAGAGTGATGCTGTTGGTAGAGATCAGAAACTGTCTTGTCGAGCCGGACGGACGCCTCCTTTTATACACAATCGAGACGACACCAACGATGTGATCCGAGGCCCTCTTTCTCTGCCTCTCTCGCGCGCGCGCTCTCTCTCTCTCTCTCGCGCGCGCGCGCTCTGCCTCTCTCTCCCCGTCTCCGCCCTCGCCCTTTTCCAAATGAGACAGCTAGGCGCGGCCGAACCTCGACTCGTCCATGCCTCCGTGTTGGGGCTACGACTACGGCTCGCGCGGTCGAAGCGGGTCCCTCTCTCTTGCTCGGGAGGGCCTCTGTCATCGCCCTGTCAGGAGGAGCTGCGGGCCGGCCGTCCAGCGAATCGGAGCTCCTGTTTCTCCCTGGCATGTCCCCCCCAAGACGGCTGTGGAGATGCCTTGACTGTTCGATCAGCTCTCTGTACGCCGTACGTGGAAAAACGACCTGTCTTTCCGGTCATTGACGTGCGGATGTCTGTTCCTGTCTCAGAGAGGCAGCACCGTCCGAGGCAGGTCCGGAAGCAGACCTTGTCCAGTCGTGCCAGTCCCGTGGGCACGCCCACCATTGCCATGTCCTCATCTCTGAGCGAGACCGGTCACATTGCTGCCAGTAGCTTCCCAGACATGTCGCAATGCCAGACTGCCGAAAGGCTTGTTCGATCGGCCGGGCCCCTCTCTCTCTCCCCCCCCCTCTCTCCCT